>CM070690.1:9326812-9579312 GCA_036346265.1 Melocanna baccifera
CTAAAATTCAAATTAGTTTTTGATCAAAGAGTTTTTAATCAAGAATATGATCCAAATCTACTCCTACATATCATAGCAAACTAATCTAGACATGAACTCAGGATAAAACTATCTTGATCATGAAAAACCAAAATTAAACCAAAAACAAGCAAAACCAAGTTTGATCTTGAATCATGTTGTATGAGTGATCTAAATGGGTGAAAATTGATAGATAGACTCATTTTCTACCTCTTACTCATCATGGATCATAGTAACATTAAGAGGGGAGAAGGAAACACAAAAAACCAAATCAAGATGTCAACACTTAAGTAAAGAGAAGAGAGACTTAGACGTATTTTGGATATCTATTGATACTTAAATATGAATGTTTATAGCCACTTACAAAGATTAAGGATGATAAAAAGCTCAAGACAAAGAGCTACAACTCACCTCCTAAAAGTTCTCCAAAATTTATCTCTAAGCCAACACCTTTCCCTCCTTATATATGCTGGCTCACAAGAAACCTTAACCAACACCTCTAGATAGGTTTCTTTTACTTTTACATAGATTAATCCATTAACTCAACACCATATCAGGTTTTATACTAATATCTGCAAGCTTCTCAAAGCACACAACCATTAACCCAGTAGTGAATCACTTGATCCACTTAATATTTTCAGCACATTTTTTATCTAAACTACCTCTCTTGCATCTCCTCATGTCTTAGTTTGATCAAAGTCTTAACTTTCTGGTTTGGAGCAAAAGATCATTTTGCCCCCATACCACCTCCTATAAAGCTTCGCGTTTCCATCACCTTGAAGCAACTCCATGCTTTATCTTCTACTCCATATGGCCTTAATGATTTGCCATCAAACCTCTTATGTGTCCAGATCCCACTGAACCGTCTTGCAAACGGACCCAAGTTACCTGACACATCACATGCCTCTCTATACTCTATGATAGGACTCGGCTTCCCTAACCATTTTGGACCTCAGTTCCCCCCTGAGCTCAGTCCTGATCTATCTTACTGTTGCTCATCATGTCTACCACCGGTAGCTCCCATTCCGATTCCTTGTCTTCCTAGCTTATAACCACTCCGCTAGCTTCAGTCATCTTCTGGCAACACCTTGATCCTTCTGGACATTAACTCTCCTAGCTTAGTTCCTATCTCTTGACCGCTCTAAACCTAAGATCTTCTAATTTAGTCTCAGTCTCGTCTGCCTCACCATAACCTAGCTCTGGTGTTCTACAACCAATAACAACAACAAACAAACCATTATGTAGCACCGCATAATGCACAAAATCATCAATTGACACAGTTGATGAACCAAAAACACTTACCTTTACATCAACGCTTTCCACATGCTTTGGCACATAGCTCGTAATGTCCAATGACTAGTCGTCACGTCTTCACGTATTCGGACTTCCTCAAACCATCTGTGCGTGCATCAATCTTGTCACTCGGTGCATCACATGCATTAACTTATCTATTCATGATCCTTATCTTCTCTGTGCTTTCCACTTGAGCTACATAGCCTCACTTGAACTTACTTGACCACATGGATCTCAGCCCTCCTGCCTAGTCATGGTCTTTTGTTGTTGACTGCTAACGTTCTTCAAGCCACCTACATATCCAAAGACCAAGCAACTATTTTAAACACAAGTTACATACACTTGATTTACGTTAGTCAAAACAATGCATCAAACAACGCATATACTAATCTTAACTTCTTAGGATCAAATCTCAAACCAAAATGCATAATTTCAATACCAATTCACCAACAGCACAAGAAAACACACTCTTTAGAATTTTGGTTAAACTCTATCAAGTTTCAGATCAGAACTTCATTTTAGGTAACAACTAGTGTAAACACATCTCCAAACACACCTATACCAGACCGTCGTCCACTGGCCGGTCATACAACTATCCCCACACCAAACACTTGCAAACCCTTACACCTAACAACAAATCTAAACATTGCAAACCCCTAAAATCAAACTCAAACCTCAGTAACATTTCATAAAAAAAAAAACTCGACCCATGGCTGGAAAGTGGAAACAAATACTTTCTGTCCAAAAGATACACATTACCTCCTTGTTTCAATTTTGTTTGGTGTCCTTACTGTGTATCATCTAGAAGCTGCACTTTTGACATATTCTTATTTGAACGAGTATCATTTACGGGTGCATTGTAGAATAGTGTTAGATAAGTTAATTCATTCTTATGATTACAAACCGTCAAGTACCATATACTGAGGAGAAATCATCAACCGCCGATCTTTCAGATTTGGAACGATAAAATCAAACACTAGCAGTCTTCAGGCAAGCCCAAGAATGATGCCTGCTGTTTGGTCGCTAACCTGGCTCAGCGGTTGCTAAAAACAGACTATGTTCTGCTGCTGTGTTTGTTTCTTTTTGCCCCCTCTGAACTATATCTGTTAAGCCCAGGAGTTGCAAACTTGACCTTGAGCAACAGACTGTTGCTGCAAGTGTTTGGTAGCTTTCTTGTGTTCTGTTGGTGTTGGATCTCTGTACTTTCTCAGTTTCCTGTAAAGAAATTTGGGGTTGCCTGCGTTGAGAAATCGTCGCAAGTGAGTCCAATCCGATCGGTTAATCCTATGCAATAGAGATAGATCAAACATAGATAATACAGAATAATAAATTAAACACATAGAGATGAGAAGGGAACTCCTTTCTTTATTACTTTCTTTGTTCACAAGTACACTTTACAATGATTAAAATCCTTATTTATAGACTAAGTGGAGAGTGCCCACTAATAAACCAGCATTTTTACTAATCGACTAAAAGAATTGTCTCTCTCAAGATGGTATTCGTTGTGCTGCTGTCAGCTAAGTACACTTCCTCCATAGGGTGCCACACGCGTTCTAATATAAAGTACTTTATTAACCTGTATTAGAAGACAATCAACACATAAAATAAAATATCTCAAATATCAGAATATATTATGCTACTATTGATTGAATAATGAATGAATTAATTAATATCATCCAATCATCACGAGAAAATAAATTATTTGAGAATCATCAATGCAAAATCTAACTTATTCCTTTCACACATGAAATGAATGACATTTAAAATATAAATGCATTCTGTGCATTAGACTGGATCTGCTAAGAAATAAAAGACTTCGGCTGCTATCTTCTCAGGAATGAGATGCTTTTTCTGAGAAATCATGGCGGCGACAGCTACAATGTCAACAAGGGGTGCGGCTACAGGAGTGGAATCTACCTCCATAGGTATAGGTAGCTGCTTAGAATTCTCCCCCTCAACAAAGGCAAAGAAGGCTTCATGATGCCCTTTTTCACCCTTCTTTTTGGCCTGGAAAGCATCGACGACGTGTTGCGGCTCTTTGCAGATCCACAACTAATGCCCCCACTTACCACACATGTAGCAGGTTTAATCTTGTTGACTATAGAGCTTATCGTCCCGCTCTGTTTTGCCAGCCTTATTATCGAGTAGAGCATTTGACTTGCCTTTCTAGGCTGCAGCTTTACCCTTTCTTTCCATTTTCTTCATTATAGGCTTCCACATCTTGTAGCTCTCAGCGTTGACCTCACGACCAGCGGAGCTCCCAAGTGGCTGTGCGACAAAGATCTTGCGGAGAACTTCATCTTGAGTCTCTGCAATCTACATAATATCGATCAATTCAGCATACTCCTTGCAGCCGTCTTGACGATAGTTGCGTGCAAACTGCACTGCACTAGGGTGAAAGGTGTAGAGAATCTTCTCAATCTTCTACTCATCTGTGATTTGTCTGCCACAAAGTTGGAGATTGGTACAAATTTTATGCAGAGTAGAGTTGTATTCCCTAACCGTCTTGAAATTAGCAAATCTGAGTCGAATCCATTTCTGCTCTACCTAAGGAAGAATAGTGTATCTCAGCTTCTCGAGCCGCTTCCTGAGTGCAATCCATAATGCTAGTGCGCCCTTCTCTGCTATATACTCATTTTTTAGAGTAAAACAGAGGTGCTGCCTGAGGAAGTAAAGTGCCTGATTATTTTCCTCAGGTGTGGGTTCGACATCCTGCGGTGCACCAATCCCAATGGAAGCACAGAGCTTCTTGGCTCTAAGTACGATCTCGACATCAGAAGTCTAAGTCAAATAGTTTTGATCACGCTGAGCCAACTCCTCGAAACTCCCAATTCGTGATGCATATCTACATGTGTTGAAGAAAATATATAAATTTACTATAGGAAAATATGCATAAGATAAATTAGATAATGATACAGAAAGATTCTCGTGATATTTCAAAATTTTTTGCATATTTTCTATAATTTTGTTGTTAATTTAAGTTATTAAAGGCAATTTAAATAATTAATATTAATCAGAAATAGTAAATAAATATAGAAAACATAAAAAATAATAACAATAGTGCTAAACAAGCTTCAGATGTGAAAAACAACTCAAAATTTGAATTCCCGAGGCTCTTTTATGCTAGAATATGTATTTTTAGATAATTATGCAGTTTTCAAGGGTTTTTCTGCTAATTTTCAATCCTGAGAAAATTTTTGCATAATTTTTCAATTTTTCGAGGGCCCTTTTGCAACCGTGCGCCCCCCGTCCCCCGCTCGATCGAATGGTCCGAACTTTCCTTGGTCGATTGGACGGTCCGGACTTCTCTCAACCGATCGAACTGGTCCGACGTCCTATGGCTGATCGGACTTATCCAAACGTCCCATGAACGATCGGATGGTCCATAACTGATCAGACGATCCATACTTCCTATGGCCAATCGGACTGGTCCGAACGTCACATGACTGATCAGACGATGCATGACCTATCAGATGATTCAGATTTCTCATGGCCGATTCAAGAGAGAGGGATAGGGCTTCCCCTATCCCTATTCACTTCATGGTAGTGCACGCAGGAGAAGGCCGGAGCTCTTGCAGGAGCAACGTGGCGGCTAGAGCTTGTCCAGGAGTGCAGCGCAACAACCGAGGCTTGCGCGGGGGCGACGCAACTGCCGAAGCTCGTGCAAGAGCACGACACGGCGACCAGAGGTTGTGTGGGGCGGAGCGAGCGCGTAGGGGAGCGGCGCGCCATCCACGGTAAGGCGGCCGAGACGACGAGGAAGTTTGTGAGGGGCAGAACTGGTGCGACCGGGCGCAGAGTTCGACCGGCGTCGACAGGCATTGCGACGGTGTAGAGCTCAGCTGGCGGCTCATGCGAAAGCTGCAGCAACAACGCCGGTGTGACCGGCGGTGATGCAACACTGTGGCGGCTCGGTCATGCGGGGCCGACGACATGATGGTCGGCACAACCACGTGCTGGTGACCGGGGCATGATCGCATGTGGGCGGTGCGTGCACAGCCGGTGGCCAAACAATGTTGTCATTCATCATTTTTTCTTTTCAGATCTACAGTGCAATCAACATCTACTCTTTCATGTAATCTACCGATCAGTATTGTGCTAGCAACTTCAAGTCTACTCATGATAGATTCGAGCGGATTTGCATTGTAGAAAATAATCTAGAAAATAAAATTTGCAAAATTTAAAACAATCTAGATAAATAATTCAATCTACAAATACTTCGATGATTACCTTCGATCCACCAGAGCAATTCATGTTGATACTGTGTTGAGAAACTGTCGCTAACGAGTCCAGTCTGATCGGTTCCTCCTATGCAACAGAGATAGATCAAACATAAATAATACAGAATAATAAATTGAACACAGAGAGATGAGAGAACTCCATTCTTTATTACTTTCTTTGTTCACAAGTACACTTACAATGATTGAGACATCTATTTTAAGTGGAGAGTACTCATCAATGAACTAGGCTTATATGCCCAGACCCAAGTTTTCCAACAGTCTACCTCGTGAATCGAAAAAACACAAGCAGTTGCTCTAAGTCCATTCAATGCTTCAGTGTTTTTTACTTATTTATTTAGTTCAATTAAATCCTACACTCTTGGGTATTTATTCAGTGAATTTGATTATGCAGAAATCATGATTGTGATGCAGAAAATTTGGTCGATCACATTGTTCCAGACTTGCTTTGTGATTTTCTGGAATTTGCATGGTAAAATTTGTAAGTTGTAACTCAGAAATCAACCGTTTAAATTTCAGTTTTGCTCACATCGCCTTGCTGCATGCTCTTAGTATTGTTACCATCAGTGGATCTTAGGTTTGCATGGTAAAATTTGTAAGTTGTAACTATGCTAGGCAAAGCATCTTAGGTGCATGGGGGCGTGCTGTCAAGTTCTTTATATGGACTAGTGAGCAAATGGATGTACTTATGTAGGCCCATAACCCATACAGTATTACCTCTAAACATTACTACTACACAGTAATTTGCTCCACTGAAGTGAAAACCCCACACAGTAACTCCCCTCTTTGCCACTCCTCCATTGTTTCTGCATGATGATGACAGAGAAGACACGCCGGTGTTGGTGGCGGTGGTAGCTGCGGAGGTCTACGCCATCGCAGATCTATGGCATACTTGATTCAGCCTTTTGCCATTGCGATCTCCACATCCACCGCCCCCTCCAACTCCAGCATCCTCTTCTTCATTGGGCCGTCATCCATTGCTGAGAAGTAAGAGTAGTCTTAACTATTTACATGTAATTTCCAGTGTGTAGGTATTGCGCGAGAAGATAAACATTTGGTGCAGGAATCAAGATATGAAGCGTGGTGATCGTGGATCCTGGCGAGGTTAAATACGGCAGGAAGCTCAGATTCCACTTTGATGGCCAAGCTTAATTTCCCTGCAGGATTTCGGCTCTCAGTTCAACTTCTGACAAACCCCGAGCTTACTCTTGTGGTGTCTGTCTTTATCACTAACCAACCTGGTTTCTTCAGAAACCCTGGGCCTAACAACAGGCGTCAGTTATTCTTAGAGCCTTCTAGCTGTAGCTCATGATCTAAGCTGGGCTCTGCATGCCACCTCCATTTGAACATACTCTTTCTCCATTTGAAAAATATTAAACCCCCTTCCGAAATGTAGCTTTCCTCCACCACATACTTCATATGTACATTCGCATATAAGGTTTAAGATCTAGTTTTTTGTTAAATTATGGTGGTCTCACTAAAGCTGCATACTGCCTGTCGTTAGCTGACAGAAAAATATCACCTTTGCGACATCAAGACGCTGGCAATCCATGGCCTCCACTGCCACCTGCTCGTAAAGCGTCTACTCTGCATCAAAAGAAATGAATCTCACGTTTACTACTGAAACCAAGAGCATAGCGAGCAGTCGGGAGCTGCAAAGTTAGAGATACAAAAGCCTAATTCAACAGATCGCACAGAGCTGCACTGCAATCTAATGCGAGAGTTTCCAAAGCAGTTGCCCATCCAAATCCACCGCGCCGCATCCATGGATAGATCAGAGTGGCGATGGAGACCTAACCGGAAGAAACCACGAGATCACGAGATCTATCTATCTACCGAGCGGAATTACGCGGATCAGTGGGGAAGGGAGAGGGGGAAAGGGCAGGGAGCGCGTTACGTTCTGAGGCGAGGCCACGGTGGGGGGCTGCACGACGTGCTACTTGTTCTTCTCCATGACCTCCTTGTAGTAGGCGCCACCGTGCTTCACCACAAGCTCCGACGCCTGCGCCGCCTTGGCCCGCAGCTGCGCCAGCCTTGCCGCCATCGCTGTCGGACCAAAACCCTACGGCATCCGCACAGAAAGGGGAATCATGTGTCAGGTTAAATCGGACGCAGCAGATCTGGTAGCATGGATTTAGGAGTGGATTGCGCCAGATAGCACGGGGAATTGCAAGAGAGAGGAGGGGGTTAGGGTTTTGGAGGTTGGGGGTACCTTGGTGAAGCGCCGGGTAGAGGTGAGGATGCGAGGTGGGTGCAGATCGAGAGGGAGGAGGGCGGCGAGATGGTGGGTGGTGGAGTAGCGGCGGATGGAGAACAGAGGAGGGAGTGGAGTGGCAGCGATGGAGTGGCAGGCAGATTGTGGAGCAGATGGTCTTAAGGATTGGAGCGAGGCCTTCATGACCGCGCGGCAGTGCTCCACCAGGGGGAGAGGGGGAAGAGGAGCGGCGGGTGGTGAAGGAGGAGGGAAGGGGAGGAGGCGGAGGCTGTGGCGAATACGGCAATGCGAGCGGCACATCGAGAAAGGGGAGGTTTTGGGACGTAGCAGGTGGGTTGGGTTGGGCTGGGCTGAAAAAAAAAAGCTCATTAGTGAGGTTCATTGATCCGATTTAAAATTATTTTAATTATATTTGTTAATTAATTAAATATTGAAATAGTCAATTTTGGATGAAAATAAATTTTCTTTTGGTTCGGCTCATTAGCTCGATTCTAAAAATAATTTTAAACTATCAATAAAATGATATTAAACCAAACTATGTTAATTTTATAAAAAAAAAAGCTCGATAAGACGAAGAGTTGGCTCGATATCCACTCCTACATGTGGGAGAGGCAGCCTCACGGACGGAATCTCCCAATTGGATGCGGGAAGGAGGAAGAAGACAAAGAGAAGGATGCGAGCACCATGGGGAGGCATTAATAAGAGGGGAGATGCGATCATATAGGTGGAGAATGTGGGGGGAAGAGAAGGGGAAGGCAGCGGATGTGGGAGGGAGAGGGGCGAGGTGGGAGGAGGCGATAGACGGGGAGCGGATGCGCGACGGAGGAGGAAGAGGAGATGGGAGAGAAGGGGAAGGCGGCGGTGTGGGAGGGGAAGGGACGAAGCAGGAGCGGCGGAGGAGAAGGGTGTTCTCGGGTTCCCAACAAGAGTATGTGGTCATGCGCTGGTGCGTGCACCGAATTTAGCACAAAGAAAACGAGGTTGCGAGAGGAGAAGGTCAACGTCACCGTAGACAAAGTGAATAAAGGTGGAATAGCAGATGAACTATTAGGTTAGATGAATCATCATTAATTTTTCTTTTTAAGTAATAAGGATAATCTATTTTTTAGTAATATTACATAAATATGCTTTCAATTTTTAAAATCACAAAAATAATCCATTGTCATGGATCCAAATGACGACAGACTCTTGTTGCTACTTCAAATGGTGACTGATATACGTGGAGTCCTGTGTGGCAGGATGGCTCTATCGCCAATTGAATTCACGATATTGTTTCTATCAAAAATTGGACTGACAACATAGAAATTGTTACCAATTGGACTAGCAATAGTCCGTAGTTTACCATTTCAATTGGCGACATAAGCACGAGAATTTTTAAACAAAATGTTTTTTATGTTTATTTTTGGTGATCATACTATGCTTAAAAAATTACAAAAATAATTGTCCCTCGCCATTTGAATCTGGGGCAAAGGGCAGGATAGAAGATGACAACTTTTGTCACCATTTGAAATAACGACAAGGACATCAGTCATCAATAAAAAACGACAACAAATCCTCACACCCTCTGTAGTCTTTGGAAGCCTGGAGAACGAGCCAAAGTTCATTTCAATTTAGTACAAAATAGATAGTAGATAGTAGTAGAGGAGAAGAAAACATGGCAAATAGGGCTGAAATTTGCAGACGTGGGAGGGGATGACAGGCACAATCTAGGTTTCAAGGCTGTGACACTTACCTCGAAGACACGAGCATCTATGATTCCCTAGACCCCTCACCACAAAGCCCCGATCTACCACTCAATACCAGAGAGTCCTACACCCCTAGAAATCCACCCCGCGACTATGCACACATCTCCGAGCCCTAGTAGCGATGCAAGCACGAACTTGACGTGGTGGTCCAAGTTTGTGAGGACAACATGCAACCAAGACATCGATTCTTTTGCTGCCCTTTGTTCTTGGTAAGTGGTTCGTTTACTACCTACAACTCTACGCATGCACGGCCTGTAATCACCTCGTACTGCCTACGAACAGAGGATTGCAAGTTCATGAAGTGGGTGGATCAATTGTATGTAATACATGCCTATGTCTACATCCACACTCTCCAAATCTGTCTAGAAGAGTTGCAGAAGAAGCTCCAAACTGAGAGGTCCAATAACGATGAGCTCCACAGGCAGAGGATCAAGGAGAGGAACAACGAGGGGGTGGTCTACCTTGACAACGACTATCACCCACATTGCCATTGTGCCAACCCAAGTTGCAATTGCGGCTGCCACTACCGTGACAATCAATCACGTCCACATCGTCCTGATGATTGTCACTCTATGTGGGTGCCCTATGGTGTTCCCTTTTGGTCTTAGGGGCGTTCTCCCTTAAGGTCTACTAGTATTATGTCCGTCAATGTCGTTCCTATTCTTTAAGGGCCACATGTATCTTAGATATAATTCGGTTTGATGATCTATGCATGGTGCCATCTGTTTTTTACAAGATATGCAATTTTTAATTCCACAAGACACACCATGTTCGTATGCACTATTTTACAACAGGCACCACTTTTTTCAAGTGAAATGACCACATGTGCCAGCTTTTGTCATCGTGTTACTGCCACAGGACGACATTTCTCAATGAGTTGACAGCGTGCACCAGCTTGTGTAAGAGAATTCACCTCACGCACCAACTTTTCATAGCGAGTTGACAACACACACTAGCTTTTGTCATCGAGTTGACAACACGACAGCTTTTGTCAATGAGTTGACAACACGCAATAGCTTTTCTTAGTAATTTGACAACACACACACCAGCTTTTATCAGTGATTTAACAACACGCACCATCTTTTCTCGGTAATTGACACTGATGTGACATATCCTGTGCCCATAAGATTCGATCTCGTGAACGGGAGTGCTCTTCCATTCAACAAAATTACTCCCAAACACTATGCTATGAGCAACTATTAAAAGCAGTCAGACTCCCTATCAAGAGCCAAGAAGAAGAGATCCTACCCTGACAATTCATGCAAGGATGCACCTATGCCACCTGAGTTCCCACACTTGCAGTGCGACAGCAGTAATCCGGCACACATTATTCAATCGACACTTCTAGACACTACTACTTGGGCACACTACACCTATGGTGATATCCGTGTAAGTGAATGTCATGTATTGATAAATTACATTGCAAGTTTTGTTCCACGTATCACTAAGTCCCAACGTGCATCCCCATAGGCAACCAAGCGTCGCTACTTCTTCTAATGAATCGACAGCCAGGATAGGTACGATAGGGCATTCATCAAGCAAAAATATATATTGAACTACCCAATGGCGTCTGAGAACTTTACCCATTGGAAACCTTACACCGCGGGCGATAAGGGAAAGGCCGAGAGGGTGGAACACAAGGAAAAGGCGTCAATGGTCCTCGATATCCCTGCTGAACACCATGTTATGTTGGATTGGGACAAGCCTATGGAAGTTGTGCAAGCCGAATACTGGGCAACCATCGCGAAGGCCAAAGCACGCATGGGAGGTGAGGGAAAAGAACTGATGGACCCAAATATATACAACAAATGACTGCAAGCTTGACTTTCAAAAAGCGCACATGTATCTTAGCTGTAGTTTGGGTTAATAGTTTGTGTATTTTGCCATTGTATCACGAGAGTAATGAGACAAGCATATACACCTAACCAAACTCTATGTGACATTTAATTCGAAGCTTCATTAAGGTCTTTAAGACCAAGTAGGTTACAATGTGAGTCACTATATGTCAATACCTATGCACGCTGTCACCCTATTGCAACAAACTATCCTTACATTTGTTTCTTCCTTCATTAAGATATTTATTTCACAAACTTTTTATTAATATGTCATTCGATTGTAAATGTAAGTTATTTTAGCCTTATAAACTTTTATATGTATGTATGTATATGTGTGTGTATATATATGTATGTATATATATAAGTTTATCTATAATTTTGAGGCACCTTTTATTCTTTTTCTTTTACCTTGGTTCAGCAAATGCCCCTTCATCGCACTGCTAAGAAGGAGGCTATCTCGTGCTTGTATGAGAAATCATGTAGTGTGGCAACTTTACCAAAAAAAATAAGAGCAAAGAATGGAGAGAGCATCACTGCGAACATCGTAGCATGTAGATAACACATAGCTCCATATCATAAGTACCCCCACTAACCCATCCTACCTACGCGGGGTTCCTCCTAGACACAACCCCACAAGTGGCCCCAACCTTGCACTAGTGTTGTGCGTGACCTGACGGCTCCCTCTCTCTTTTCCTTTGACAGGTGGGCCCCACTAGTATTAGCATCCAATTTTGGAATCTCTCTGGTATTTTCTCAGTCCTTGGCTAGACTTCGGATTCCTATCTAAGAAAAATCTAAATGATCAACCTCGTGTAATATATTCCATATTGGAAAACAAGGATTTTATTACGAAATTAAATAAAAAGGCTTATGCAAATTAAATTAAACTCAACTTTGGTTATCCTTATGCCAATAAAGATTTATAAATTAATCCTCTCGTAAAAATTAACTAAAGGAAGAGAATGCGTGAACTATTCTCCAAATGTCAAGTAATGAATATGGATCCAATAAAAGTTAATGTTAAAATCTAATATGTAAATCTAATTAAAGGATTTTATAAATTAAAAGTACTAAGGATTTAATCCTAGATAATCGTCAACCAAGAAATGGCAAGTTAATTATTTTAAGAATAACCAATGAAAGAAATTAAAATACATGTTATTATAAGCATGAAATCTCAAATTTACGCAAAGATCATTTCAATGCTCTCAGTAAGGCCTCAATAAACTTAAATACTAATTTACACCCTATTAAATCACCCAACTAATAATTAGCCTATCTCTATCCCCAATCTGAATGTTCAACGCAAACTAAATTTAATTGGTATAGCGAATTTCTGCAACATAAAATAATGATCATGATCTGCTTGTCTCTGGAAGTGATACAACTTCTCGTTTAAATAATGCTTAGTTGGTAAAGTCTCCCGTATTTATCTGTAAAATGCCAAGAATTAAGTCAAGGATCACCTTATAATTGATTAAAACCTTCTAGGGCATCAATGATCCTTATATTGGATCCTATCACTAATCAAATGGTTCTCAAAAATAATTATAAGCCACTAATATTTGTCTTAAGCCCATATCTTACAAAAAGATACATAAAAACTCTTCAAACATAAAAACTTGTTTTGAGACAGTCATGGATTGTAAGTGACTAATAATTGGTGACAACTTATTTTATGCTTCTTAAATCCCTAAAAACTTGTTATACCTGTCTGGACGGATGGTAAGAGAGACTAGTCTGGATGTAACACGAGGATCGATGGCTTGTAGTATGCATCGTCCAGACGAATTAAGAACTTAATCCTGTGATGATCTCTTATCGTAAAACAGACAACCACAGGCTAGCAAACTGTAGGCTTGGTTGAATAATTTACTAGACCCTCGAAGTCATCTCAAGGGAGACCGGTGTAGGAGGATAATGAAGATCTGGCCTAAATGAGACACTAAGTGGAGGGTGATGTTTGCCAGGGCAGCGTTGTGGAAAGTGGAGTCCAACTACGCTAAACTATGGTGGAACGCCTGGTACAACTTATGGGACCCACTACGTGTGGGAGCAGCCCATATGGATGAGATGCTAAGGGGCGAGGTATTGTAAAGGCCTTGTGACAATCTCTTGATCTGCATGACCAAGGAATCGTGTAGGCCCATTGGGTTGATTATTTCTTGTGAGTAAAGTGTACAGTCTCTGCAGAGTATAAACTATTTCAAACAGCCATGCCCACACTCAAGGGCAGACATAGGAACTTACTCGAGTTAGTTCTATTTCAAAAACCTTTGTGGATGGAATGAAAACTTGTCAGGCGGAGGTGAACCTAACTTTGATTTTTCTTGGAGGGAAATGTACTCTAGTGGTGAAAACTAGCATTCGGTGGATGTAACCTACGCTACAATTAATATTGCATTCTCATATCAACTTTAAAAATCTATTTTAGTTAAATCTGCTAAGTCTTAGGAGTTTTTTTAACTTATTTTACTTTCAAAATAATGTTTTTAGCAACTAAAAGAAACTCAAGCATTCCTTTCACAGCATTGTATGTATTATTATTGCATCTTGTGTGAGTGAGTTGTTGAGTATCGTTGTACTCACTCTTAATTACCGTCATTTAGACAGTAAGACAAGGAGGACAATTACTGCCGTGCATTAAAGGAGTCGACGGAGCTGGAAATCGATGAGGCCAAGAACTAGATCGCGAACCCTAGTTGTGTCTGTAGGCAAGTCCTGAGAGTCCCACCGGTGTGAAGTTTTCCGCTTATTAACACTTGGTACATAGCAAATCAACCTATCATCCTTTTCCTTTCTTATTTTTAGAAAAACATGTCAGCAAATCAACCTACCATCCTTTTCTTTTCCTATTTTTGGAAAAACATGTCAATTTTTTTTAACTAAACACCTCAAAAGTATAAAAAATAGTGTTGCAGCTCTAGTGGAGAGAAATAGTATCGAAACTAGGTCGTAAAAGTTTTGAGGTTTGGCGTTCTAATATCTATCACTTAGTCGTAATTTGCTCATTGCGTAAAAACTGTAACTCAAACTGTGTACAAGCTGATTACTTTTAGTTTTCTGATTACGTAGCAAATGAGGTGATGAAAATACATATTTTCATAGAAGATCAGGCAAGGAAAAAGAGGCAAAAAATCGATGAGAGTTTAGTAGCAGCTTAAATAAAAACTTGATATGTAATTTGTGTGAAATTATAGAAAAACAGCCAGGGCAAACTATATGTTAGTTTGTTGAGTTACGGTGATTTATATATAGTTTTTTAGGATTAAAAAAAATATATGCTATAAAGAATTCTAAATAAATCCTATTAAGATTAGGACTCCTACTTTTATTTAAATTAAGATTCCTATTTTAAATTAGAGAAGAGTTGGGATGAACTATATAAATCATAGGACACATAAAGACACATGAGAGAATTATATGTTAGGATATTCTTTAACATTAGATTTTTATATAGGACAACGATTCGAGGGTTCTAAAAAATACAAAAAGATTATGAATGAGCGATAATCCCTTGTACTATTTTAACATTATGCTTAAAGAATTTATAATTAGCTTCAGCAAATCTTTTTTATTATAATTATTTTAACACTATTATTTTAGTTTCCTACGATATTCATCTTATCCTAGCCATCAGCTTGCAGGGACGGGGGCCTGATCGTTCGTCGCCGCTAATGGCATCCACGCCGGCGTGCGTGCTTGGCTGCGCAGGCCCTTGGCCGTGGGTCGTCGTTGTTGGTCCGGCTAATGGTTCGGTGGCGATGCAAAGCGATGCGGGCAGCAGGCGTCCTCCTCGGCTCCTTCCCGGAGTACCCCTTCGAGTCGTATCAATCACGGCATTTGCCACCGCCTGTTCCTGGCCGTCGATCGTTGGGCAGGTATTCCCGTTAATCTCGTGGTTGGGCAGGGGTAGATAAGGCAAACCAACTGGCCGGCTGGCTCCCGTTTTTGTTTGGTGTTTGTTGCTGCGTTGCTGGTTGCCTCTCTTATTTATCCTTTCCCGCCTCTTCTTTTTTCTTTTTGTTTAAATAGAAAAATGGTTATTTTAATTGGAGTTTCGGAATATTTGTTTTATTTTTCGGGGGGACGCGGACGCGAGTGCTGCGAATCAAATGGGGGTTAAGGCCCGCTTTGAGTCCGCTTTATCGGCTCACGTTGTCACAGCCTCCGTTTCCTCTCTCTTCCCCCACCTCTCCCCTTCCCTCCTCCCCCACGCCCACCTCCTCCACCACCGCCTCCGCCTCCTCCCTCCCCGCAGATCAGCGCACGTCATCCCCCGCCTCCTCACCCTGAAGCTCTGTGCGCCGCGCGGTGGCGCTTGCCTCTGCCTCCGGTACGCTTCGCATCTCCTTCCGCCGCCGCCTCAACGGCGGGCGGCGCGCGACGGCCTGCTCCTGTTCCCGCCACCGCTACCTCTTCCTCCGTCTCGAGGGCCCAACGCCCAGCACCGGTATCTCAGCGCCGCCTCCTCCGGGGACCGTAAGTCGCGTAACCTTCTTAATCCATCTCGCCGCCGGCCGTCTCCGACGTGGAGTTTATTTTTCCTGACTTGTGTGTGCGTGCGTTTCCGTGTAGGTACCCCCAGATAGGAGGTCAGAGACGCTGCCGAGTTGGCTTCGCCGGGCGTATGTGATTTGCGGCGGCGGCCGGAGCTGGGGACAGGCGCCGCTGGGACGACCTCCACGACGCCGTGGATGCCTCCGCCGCCGCTGGATCGGAGGGACTTGTACAGGGACGGCCGCAGGCACGATGGCGGCGGCGGGGACCCCCTTCCGCCGGCCGCCCCCACACTGCCGCGGTGGCGCGATTCGCCCTACCACCCGCCGCCACCGCCCCTCCGTGACTACTCACGGCCCTCACCTCGCCGTACGCCGTCGTCGGCCTCCTCAGGTAGGACTCTACGTTACAAATCCTCAGATCTGATGCGGCCGCCACCTCCGCCGTCGTGGCGAGCTTCTCCTGTCCCGTTAATTCCCCCGAACCACTCTGTTATTTCAGAAGGTTATTACCGACAGGGCGGCTGCGCCTACGAGCGCTCCTACCCTGATGAGCTGCTCGGCTACGCGCCCTCGCGCTCTGACCGTTACTGGCTGGACGACGACGGTGGCGGTTATAAGGGTTTCGGTCGGTATGGTGGCGGTGGCGGTGGCGGCGGCGGCGGCGGCCGGAGGGACGGCCGTGACATGCGGGGGTCCTACCGGAGGTCCCCGTTTAGGAGCTATGGAGGCGACTTCTCCAGAAGCCACCAAGAACACCCGCCTCCACCGCTGAGGAGGTCTCCTCTGAGGTCAGTTGCTGTGCCGATCTGTTACGACCCTCCTGGTGATAAGGCCGATAGGGGGGATAGGGACCACCACCCCCGGGTGACGCCTTGGCGGCCACTGCAGCGGAGGGAGAGCAGATCTGATGTTGCAGATGCAGGTGGTGCTGGACCTGTGTCTGTTGGTCAGACCGCGTCAGCCTCAGAGAAGGAGGTTCCAGCATATTCTTTGGCTGTGGCGGCTCCTCAGATGTCTGAGGATGAGGCACCAAGGAAGAAGGCCCGGCTTGGATGGGGGCAAGGTTTGGCCAAGTATGAGAAGCAGAAGGTGCAAGGTTCTGCAGAGCCTGCTGAAGCTGTTGCTGATGGAAGCCCGGCTGACGCCGAACATAAGGCAGGTTTGCCTGCACCTGCGTCTGTGCTATGTCCATCTCCGGTGACATGCCCATCACCTGCACCACCATGTAGTTCTCCAGGTATGCAACCCATTTCGACCTTGTTTTCCTTGCTGTAGCTTAGTTGTTTTTACTTTTGCTCTCCCAAAAAAAAAAAAACTCGGTTCATGCATGTCCTTCTGTAAGGACACTAGTTGGTTTCGTTAGTTCCTTTGTTAATCTAGGTCTCCATTCTGTTGTTGATTTAATTATAAAATTTGGACGTCACTAGTGCATGTTTAAGTGCCACTGTGTAGGATAACATCGTATGGAATTATTGGAGAGGAATTAACAAACATTGGGTTATTTGAAAATGAGTTTCTGCTTGAACTTCATACATGTGTCATGTGATAACATTGTGTTCTATTCATTTTACCCAATTAACAAATTACATACCTTCGGTTATTCTTGGATTTGCATTGGCATTGTTCACAGTATCTCCTTTCCATCCACTATTACTTGGTTTTGCGTCTGTTTGCTTCCATATTAATACACCTTGTCAATTTAGTTATACAGTTATGTAGTTATGACCGCATAATTGTATATTAATCCCACCGTACCTTGGGACTTGTCTAATGATCATGTCAGCGTGTAAGATAAGTAGTATATTGATGGAAGCAAGTTTGGAGAGACCATACATGTCAAACTTCTAGACCGCTGACTTCCCTTACATGTTCAACTGCAGCCTGTGAAGATAAATCCTGTGAATTGACGGCAAATACGGTAACAGAGTCCAATAAAGATGTCCCTGGGGCTGAGGTTAAGACTTGCGACGACGAAGTCCCCATTAAGTTAGATCAGTTTGATGGTGACCCCATTGGTTCCCTTGCAAACGTCCTTGCTGAACTGCTGCAACATGAGGATTCCTGTTCTGGCGATTCGAAAATGCTGACCGGTACCGGTAAGTTATTGCTACTGAAGGAAAGCATTACAAAGGAGCTTGAAAAGACTGAACTTGAGATCGATTCACTGGAAGGTGAACTTAAATCAGTGAATACTGAAGCTGGAAATAGGGCTCTTAAAGGTTCTCCCACAGTAGTCACTTGTGCACAAAGTCCTTCACCTTCTAATGGGACATCAAAAGTTCCTGTCAGCACCTGTGAAACAACATCTCCTGTGAAAGAACAAGGGGAGCTTACCCCATCTCCCAAGATTACCATGGAGCAGGATGCTGATGTCAATGGTGTGGAACTGATGGAAGTTGAGACAGCTCCCGTTCACAATGTAAAAACAGTTTCTTCAGAAGAGAGTGTTGCATGTCCTGAAGTTGCTGACGCTCAGATCTCTGCAGCTGCTGATGTTGTCCCATTGAAGCCTTCGGAAGGTATTGGATCTCAAAATAAAGTTGACAGTGAGAGGCAGGAAGCTAATTCATGCCATAATAATGTTAATTCCATGAAAACTGATGGCAGTGATGACTTATCAACGAGGCCTTGCTCATACCATGATGATAACTATAATTTAATCCCTTCAATTATAGCTGCGAACAATGATATAGCCAAAGAAGCTTCTGAATTGGTATTTAAACATTTGTCTGCTGATCGATCCCATCTTGATTTATTGGCATCGAGTCATCTTTCCAGCCAAAGGAAGAACGACCTGATTATCAAAGAGAAGCTTGCCATACGTGAAAATAGACTAAGATTGAAAGAACAAATTCTTACGTTTAAGTTCAAGGTACTGCGTCACCTCTGGAAAGAGGATGTCCGCCTCCTTTCTGTGAGAAAGCAGCGCTCAAAGTCTAATAAGCGCACTGATCAGAGCAACCGTGCGTCCCAGAGTGGATCACAAAAGCAACGCTCCTCTAATTGCTCCCGATTGGCCATGCCTGGTTAGTATTATGTTTTACTAATTCAGAAAGTACAATATGCCTTGATTTGCATTTTAATTATTTTGTGATGTTGCCTTTTGACCTTTTATTAGTTTGATGTGATGTCAAATTATCAACTCTCATGAAGGTGTAATGATAGATTGTCTAATAAATTATCAGGAAACATCCTTAGCAACACTTTGTACTGGTACTGTTTACATAACGGGCTCTGAATGCTGTGCATATCTTGATATTGTTAGATTTTGCTAATTTACATGCTACCTTTCTGGGTTTAACTTTGAACAACATTTTACTTTTTGAATCTGCTTTGTGGAACAATACAAAAAAAAAATGGGCCATCATT
Organism: Melocanna baccifera; assembly: GCA_036346265.1. Lineage (NCBI taxonomy): Eukaryota > Viridiplantae > Streptophyta > Magnoliopsida > Poales > Poaceae > Melocanna > Melocanna baccifera. Next base: position 9,346,028 of record CM070690.1, read on the forward strand.
GAAAAAGCCTCATCAAGGAAATGTGATCTTATGTAGCAATTTTAGTTTGCTTTATCCACCTATAGAATGACTTGCCAGAAACGGAGTCAGTTTTATAAATTCCAGTGAACAACAGCTGTACCATAAGATTGTGTTGTAATATCTGCCCATGAATAAGTTGGGTTTAAAAAACATGCTGTAATTTTACACATGCGCCTACCGTGTTACTGCAGTAGGCCTGAATGTCGGCATAAAGAATGGTTGAATGGCAGGAGGCCAGACATATTGGCAGGGAAAAAACTGAAGTAGATGTTTGTTTTTTGTTGCTGCAATATCAATTTTTTTGAATATTTCCTTTTGTTTTCTTTGCATGCTACATGAGCATGTCCGTATTGAATGTACTTTTGCTTGTAACTATTATTTGTCCGGTTTTTATCTGCTAGAATGAACTTTTTTGTCTGCTTCCACATTTGTTATACTTATTGTTTGTTCTATCTTAACTGCTGTTACATGCTTTTTGTCCTTCAATCCCTATTTTACTGTTCTTGTTTTCATTTGGCAGCTGGTAATTTAAGTACATTTCCTATCATGGAGATGTCAGATATTGCAAACAGGCTGTTTTCAGAATTTCAGGTTAAGCGCTGCAGAAATTACTTGAAAATGCCAGCACTAATTATAGATGAAAAAGAGAAGGCAGGTGCAAGGTTCATCAGCAAGAATGCCTTAATTGAGGACCCTGTTTTGGTCGAGAAGGAGCGGGCAATGATAAATCCATGGACTCAGGACGAGAAGGAAGTTTTTATGGAGATGCTTGCTAGATTTGGCAAGGATTTCTCCAAAATCTCCAGTTTCCTTCAGCACAGGACAACTGCTGATTGTGTTGAATTCTACTACAAGCACCATAAATCTGATAGTTTCCGAGAAGTTAAAAAACTTCTGGACCTTCGGCAGCAACAGCAACCCACCAGCAATTACCTGGGGGCAAAATCTGGAAAGAAATGGAATCCTGAGGCAAATGCTGCATCTCTTGATATGCTTGGGGTGGCATCAGTTGTGGCAGCCCATGGCCTTGATTATGCAAGCAGAGTGGAAAAAAATTCTTCAAAGTCTATAGTTCGGTCTGCTTATGGGTCTGATATTCCTTTTGTGACCAAAGGATCTACTGACAAGGAATGTGTTGGTAATGCACCTTTGAATGAGAGGGAATCTGTGGCTGCTGATGTCTTGGCAGGCATATGTGGAACTCTTTCCCCGGAGGGAATGGGCTCATGCATCACAAGTTCTGTTGATCCTGGTCAGAAGATAAGCATCACAAGAATGGAACATCTTTTAACGCTAGAAGTAGACAAAAGCGAAGGCACTCTCTCAGATCAGGAATGTGAAGTTGACCCAGTTGATTGGAATGACGATGAAAAGTCAATTTTCATTGAGGCTATGAATAACTACGGGAAAGATTTTGCTCAAATTTCCTCATGTGTGAAGAGCAAGTCTTATGAACAATGCAAGGTATTTTTCAGTAAGGCTCGGAAATCACTTGGTCTGGATTTGATCCATCAAGGGACTGTTGATGTTGGTTTGCCGAAAAGTGATACCAACGGAGGGAGGAGTGATACTGATGAGGCCTGTGCTGCTGAGATGGATTCAGCTATCTGTAGCGCACGGTCATGTTCAAAAATGGAGATGGATGTATGTCCTGCTGTTGACGGAGCCATTCAAGGGCATCCTCTTTATGGTATCACTTCTAAACAGCCAGAAGCTGATGATTCAAATGGGCCTGATGTTGTATATGTAAAAGTTGATGAAGGTGAGACCAAAGCAGATAAAAATTGCAACATTCTTGTTGATCACAAATGGTTAAGTGAAGCCACTCATCAAGCATCATGTGCTCCTATTGACATCAATCGTCCTGAAAGCACAGAGAATGCGCAAAACACAGAGGATGTTAACCTAGTGAATATGCATGGCAATGGGGCTATGGCCTCTTCAACTGAGCAGGCTGCGGCAGCAGACTTGGAAATCAGATCCAGTTTACATTCTGTTGAAGTGATCCAATCAAGCAAGACCTCTGAAGCGATTTGCTCTGATGTTTCTAGGATGGATGGATCTTCACACCATGCGCCTGAGAGCGCATTCATGAAATCTGGAAATTCTACCCCCTCTGTTTGCTTACCCGCAGAACGTGGTAGTAAGGAAAGTGTTCACTTCTCGAACATGGCTGGTGTTTCCTCTATTAGGCCTGCATTTACTTCAAGTTATCAGCATACTATGCCGGCAGACCTGCTCCCATCTAAACCAAAGCCACAGGTTACCCCCCTTACCCCGAAGGATTTAATGCCTGTGCAGTTTAGTTCTGCGCTTCCTGATCCTACCTCAATTCGTTTTGAGGGCATAGCCTCCATAACTACACCCAATTTCGAGGATCATGGCAAGGCAGTAGACAATGCTTCTGGTGCCAAAGACACGAACACGTTTCCGACATATAAAGGCCAATCTGGTAATCAACTTGATGGGGTGTTTCGTAATATCGATGGGTACATGCAGCAGAGACAGAATCATCATCTGGCAACTGAAGTACCCGTTTTTTCTGAAAGCACCGTAAGTGGCACTGTGGGAATTTCAGAGTCAGATCAGTTCGCACCAGCAAAATTCCAGAATGGCCGGACCAGCGGCTCAAGCCTTTCAAATGCAACTGCTGGGATTCTATGGACTGGAAATGGTGAAAATGGTGTGGATGTACGGGAAGGCTCATCGAGGCCTTGCTCCCACAAGGCAATTGCTGAGAGTGACGAGCAGCTAAAGCGGCCTGGTGATGTGAAGTTGTTTGGGCAGATTCTTAGCCATCAATCATCCTTGCAAAGTTCTGGTTCATCATCGAATGGAAGCAAAAGCAAGCCTCCCTCGCCAAAGATTGATAGATCGGCTGCAAGATTGTTGAACAGTTCAAGGGATCACTTGGTTTATTCTTCTAGACCTGCAATCACTGCACACTTGGGGCTGGAGGAGCGAGCTGAGAGGAGCTACGCTCACCTGGATGGGAGCACAGTACAGCCTGAGCCTATGCTTATGGTGGCAAAGTGTCAGAGATCATTGGCCGGTGTACCATTTTACTCAGCTAAAAATGGCACACTAGGTGTGTTTACAGAATATCAACAGCCATTAATGCAGCAGTTTCCATCAACAGGGTTCCATCAACCAGGTAAAGGCTCGCGGCTTGGGGGTACTGGAATCCTTGTTAGCGGGGTATCTGATCCTGTGGTTGCCCTCAAGGCGCAGTATGGTCCTGGTTCGAAGATTCTGAGCAGTGATGCGGATCCCTGGAAAGATATAGGAAGCAGGTAGCATCTGTAGTGGTAGTGGCAATAGTGCATGCTTTCCTGCTCTATGTATCATATTTAGTTTTTGTAACTTGAATGAAATTAAACAAGGGAAAGTGAATGGCTTTCCTGTCCATATTGTTGTAGGCTTTGCGGTAGCTGTTTGTCATATTTTGTCCTGGCATTAACTTTTCTACCTTTTCGGCAGCTCCATGCTAGTTTTACTTGTCAACAGTGCTGTAGGTTTGCTAGAGCAAGAGGTGTTAGTCATGTTGTCCACATGCTGACAAGATGTTTGTCGTTAGGGCTTTGTTTGTCAGTTTATGCAGAAACCTCACAGATCATTGTAATATGGTAATGCCTAACTCCGTTTCCTCCCTCTGCTGGAGTTTTGGTTAATTTCGCCTTGGTCTCTCTCAATACTGTTGTTCTCATCGGTATAAAACCAGCTGCAGGGATGCTGAGTCTCAGCTGCTGCCATGTTAAACACTAGCAGCATCAGCTACCGATTACGGTGTATGATCCATGGAATGAAATTTGTTAGCTGTTCTCTTGGTATTGTTTGCTTCTGTTACTTGCCGGAGATCTACATACAGTTTTGGTGGTTTGTGCTGGTGTGAATTGTGTGATCACTGGATATATAGGTTGTTCGTGGATGACAGCATACTCATTTGGTTTGTGATTCATGCCATGGTTGTTGACTATGTTGGTGGCTTGAACTGTATTCCAGTTGATGCAATTGCAGCCATTGTACAGTTCAAAGCTGGCCGGATCATTTGGGTGCTTAGTTTTGTTCACTTTGTTTTGTGATCATTGTACATCTGGTTATGTTCTTTTTGTTTGTTTTGGGCTCTCTTGCAAGTTTTCGGAATGCTTCAAGCCAGATTACATTTTCTCGCATGTATATGTAGTTATGTACCCTCACAAAGAAAGCAGAAGAAAAAAAACCGTCCCGGTGATTTGTCGGAACTCGCTACCTTTCGACTTTTGTGCATGTGAATATGTGATGCCCGTTGATTACCTTGTACTTGTGAATTGCTTTCTCTTCTCGTTTCTTTTCACGAGGTTCCTCGTGACGTTTTCTGCTTTTGCAGCTTAGGGTGGTCCTGGTCTCTGGTTCGATATAGAAGAACTCCCCATGAGATGAGATGGGCTCCCATTGATTTTGTCAGACGGAGACATGGAAAGGCTCTAGGCTCTAGCACGGCAGTCACGTAAAATGTACGCACTACACCGACTGCCGGTCCGTTTAGCACGCAGGATTTTCATATCAAATTATTTAATTCAGGCCTGAATGTGGAAAGATTTCAGGCATGAATGTCGAAAGATTTCCGTTCCAGAAAAAAAGAATGTCGAAAGATTTCCACGTTCGAAATCGGCCATGACTCCAGCTGTGAAGCAGCGAGTACCAGAAATTGCTGCCTTCGCCCCTGTTTTTTTGCTACAGTCTTTTGGGCTGTGGATTTGACTTTTGATTTATGGATTTTGAATTTTAACTGTTCGTAAGAGACAGTATACAGAAATAAACAGTTACATATGATTTTGTCTGGTATAACTGAACTTGATATAGTGTATACTATAATCTATCTGTAGACTCCATCTTCAAAAGGACAAAGCCAAAGAGAAGCCATGTCTTTTGGTGTTGACTAATATTTTTTGTCTATATTTTTTGAAATGGCAGTGGATGATGAAGGCATCGATGTGGACGATGTATACGATTTTAAACTCAAAAAATCATTTGAAGAATCCATTTGTATATAATTTTAGACTCAAAAAGTAATTTAAATAATCGGGCTTTAAAAAATAACCTTCACTTTTTTTTTTTACTTTGGAAGAAACCAAAAATCACAAAACAACGGGCCAACGGGGTTCCGTCTCTTTGTTGGTTTGGTGGCCAGCGTTTTGAGGTCGAGTCAGAGTCTCCAAGTATCTGGGATAGGCTGGCCTTACTTTCCTGCCTGAAAGCAAGAGGCCCAATAAAAGTCCAATGTGGCCCAGTATCACAGGGCAGAACTATGGGCTGGGCCAGGTAAATATTATGTATTTCAGAATTCGCTTTCGTTTTCCGTTTACGTTATCCTGCGAGATGCCTTCAACTGCCTGCGGTCTTGCAGTGTTGAAGCGCGCCGCGCCGCGCCGCGCAGCCGCCTCCACCACCCACGCTGCTACGCGCCTCTCCCTCCACTAAAATTCTAACCGAGTGCAAACTTCTAGAACCTTCTCTCCCATGGCGCTCCTCCGAGCCCTCCGGCGAGCCCTACCGCCGATCTTCTCGCCGGAGGCGGCTCTCATCTGGCGCGCCCCGCACCCTCCCCCTTCTCTTCCTCCCCTTCGGCTGCTGGATCCGGCCGTGCCCCGGCCGTTCTCCGCCGCCACCGCTTCGCAGGCGCCGGCCATTGGATCCATCCTCTTCGGCGGGCTCATGGAAACCAGGTTCCCCAAGCGGCGGCCGGGCTTCGTGTCCCGGAGGAAGAGGGCCAGCCTGCGCCCCAAAGGTGCGGGTGATCTCTCTACTAGTCGAAATGCTATGATCTGAGTGCTTGTTGGATATCCTCCTATGAATTTTGCATCTTTACTGCGGCGATCCTTCGATTTGTGCTGTTCATTCGAAATATGACACTGCTCTTGCAGTTTCAGTTCGTTCAATTGCGTGATCTCTGGTGGTTGGTTAGCGTTGTTAATGCTGCTGTTATCTGTCAACAGGTCCGCATTACTGGGTGAAGTGCAAGCCAGGGGAGCCTATCCCGGCCAACCAGCCGAATGCTGGGAGCGTGCAGGGGAGGAAGGAGAAGAAGCGGATCAAGCAGCGCAAGGCCTTTATCATGGTGCGCATTCGTCCAGTTCCCCGTATGCTGAAATGTTGCGCTGTTCTTGTTATAGTAGTAATGGCAAGTTTTTTCTTGATTTGCTATCGCACACTCTACTATAATCCTTGGTTCAATTGCGTGCTTGGAGTATGCAAGGTTATCAAAGCCTATCTTGAGGTTCTGTATGCTGGAATGTAAAAAAAATAATGGGCCAACGAAATCCTGAGAGTTGAGGATAGATGCACATTATTTAGAGCAAGCATAGTTTTTCATGCAACCGAGCAGTCCTAAATATCATGATGGAATGGAACTAGCTAATTACTGTTTCTGTGAGTAGGTATTTTTTATAAGGTTCAGCAAAGTTTGAAACCAACACCTACATGTCTACTATTCACTGTTTTATAATTCTCTTTGGTGGTTTTGCTCCTCTGCTGACTTTATGTTCTTTTCTTGGACTTCAAGCATAATATAGTTTTAACTGTGTTAATAGTCTCACACTGCTGGCATGCACAGAATCAAACTTGTTTTTTACCAATGTGTTTCTGTACCAAACTTCCGTTATGATTTCACGTATGCTTTGTCCTTATGCCTAATTACGCAGATCTGAACTCTCTATTTCTAAGTATGGCTAATAACTTAATATCATCTTTGTTTCTAATCAGATGCTTACATTCATATCTCTTTTGGGCAGGCTGAAAAGAAGAAGCGCAAAGCACAGTATTCTGCTGCTGTTAAGAGAAAGGAGGCAGAAAGGACAGAAAGGAAGATGGCTGCAGTGGCAAGAGATCGGGCATGGGTGGAAAGGTTGATAGAGCTAAAACGGTTTGAGGAAGAAAAGACAGCTGCAATGGCTTAGGGAGCTACTCTGGAAAATGGCAAGGCGTTGCTGCTGCGTTTCATCCCTATTTTTTCAGATAGCCTATCTATGTTCCGTGCAACAGTTATAAAAAATGTCACAACCCTTTGGTGGAATACTAGTTGTATCACTTCCTTGAACAGCAATTCCAAAAGCTAGATTTTGTTATAATATGATATTCTCAAATCTGGAGATCAGAAATGGCCAATCTCTGCAACCCTTCTGTCACATTCTAGGTACAGAGCTTCGTATGGAGTCAGTATTGGAACTACTAATGATTGTTGTTGACCTATTGCTCTCTTGCTTACCTCTGTATTCATTCTACTCCTTCAGTTCTGATATATTGGAAGGGTAGTTTTCTCTTAGGTTGCGGAGTAACTGCTTAAGAAAAGCAGTTGTAGAGAACCATGTATGAGTTAGATGCAGGCTGGTGTTCCATTGCAATCAGTCCGCACATTTTCCTTGTTAGACATGGACTGCAGCCCTGGTCTTCCTGATAGCTGATAGCCAATTTTCCTGTCCATAGTACTCTGGACATGGACTGCCAGACTTAGCTGTTATCTTGCATGAGCACGCAATTCAAACCCACTTGCGATGCATCCGAGTAGACCGTGAAATGCTTTCCTGGCTCAAGAAGAGTGCGAAGAGGAGCAGTTACTAACTTCTCTTTTAAAATATTGAAACTATGCTCGCATTCATTAGTCCACTGGAATTTGATGTCCTTCTGCGTGAGTTAAGACATTAGTTTGGCAATAATGGAAAAGTTTTTCACAAAATGTCGGTAATAACCAGCTAAACTAAGAAAACTTCTCATTTCTTTAACATTGGATGATCTCTTCTAATCTACTACTGTAGAAATCTTGGTTGGATCTACTGAAATACCCTCTGGTTAATTACATGACACAGGAAGCCCACTTCAAAAATCTAAAACTTGCACTTTTTCAACTTGGCAAAAAACAGATTCTTCCTCAGAGTCTCAAGTACGGGTCTCAAATGCCTCTCATGCTATTCCCATTTGTCTTGAAATAAATCAGGATATCATCGATGAACATGACTACAAAATCATCCAGATACTTATGTAGCATGCTATTCATCGTCTCCATAAAGACAATAGGAGCATTCATTAGTCTAAAGGACATAACTTTATACTCAGTGCCTATATCTTGTGGAGAAAGCCGTCTTTTAAATATCTTGCTCCCGCACTCGAATCTGATTATACCCAAATTGTAGATCAATGTTGGAAAACATCTTGACTTCCTTCAATTGATCAAACAAGTCCTCGTTGCGAGACAACGGGTATTTGTTTTTGATGGTCACTTGATTAAGAGCTTGATAGTATATGTACATATGCCAACTCCTATCCTTCTTCTTAGTGAATAGGAAATGAGCTCCCCAAGGCGACATACTGTGATGAATCAACCCCTTGGACAATAACCCATCCAATTGCTTCTTCAACTCTTCTTGGAGTGGTTATACTAAACGGTACAGGGATATAGAAATAAGTCAAGTGCCCAGAACAAGTGTAATAATAAATTTCACATCTCTTTCGGGTGACATTCCTGGAAACTCTTTAGGAAATACGTCGAGGTACTCACATATCACTAGAATATTCTCAATGCGCAAAGACACACTTGGCTGTTCTGTAAGTGGTAAAAGTAATCCAAACTTAAGCATTTGTCGGCCAGGAAACAAGCTAACCAACACAAAAAGAGAACACGGATGTGCATTTCCCCCAAAGATTATCTCCTCAGCTGAAGGAGCTTGCAAAGTGACCGTCCTCTAGAAACAGGAAATCACAGCTTAGAGCGATGCAACCAATCCATACCGAGTATAACATCAAAATACTCTATCAGAATAACTATGAGGTTAGCCACAAAATTCTCGCCATCTATTGAAACTATGCATCCAGGACAAAACCAAAGAGCTAGCAAAAATACCCAATGGGGAACTGACTATAACTGACTACGAAATCTATTGAACACTCATTCTTCGGATTCCTAACGAACTCATTGGAAATGAAGGAATACATGGCACCGGAGTCGAAAAGAACAAGAGCATTTTATGAATCCACAAACAGGGTGCCTGTCACCATGTCTAGTCGACCCACGGACTCAGCGGTAGTCAATGTATAGACTCCGGCAGCAAGAGCCCCGATGCTCTGCTGTAGTGGCATTGAAAAAGGACATTATGCTGCATACTGAAGGGGAGTAACCGGTGTGGGAGGCCAGTAGTACTCGATAGACGGCGCCCAGGAAGGAGGCTGCGACGTAGGAGCAGCCGCCAAATCTTGGACTGACCCTAGGATGACGCATTCGACGACGTGGATGCCGGCTCCCACTTGATGATGCTGGAGGGATTCTGATGATAGACCTTCTCCATGTGGCCCGACCGGCCACAGTGCCAACATTCCCCTATCTAGAAACATTCGATAACACAGTGTCCACCACCACACTTAAAACAAATCATGCTTTGCCCTAGGACAGGATGCAATGCCAGCGGTGCAGGAGAAGACGATTTCAACAACTTAGACTTGGATGACTGTGAGGAACGCTGACTCCACTTGGACTTCTTAGGAGCGGACCACTGAAATGGTTATTCCTTCTCACTATAGCTCCTCTTCTGGTCACCACCAGAAGCACTCAGACCAGAGGGTTACAACCTTTTAGTGAGCTGCATCTCCATCTCTATCTCTCTAGCCTGCTCAATCATAGATCTAAAGTCACGTGGCACGATAGCTCCCATAAAATGCCAAATCTCATAACAGAGCCCTCGATGGAACTGTTTGGCCTTCTCAAGGTCACTACTTGCGATCGACGGTACGAAGTAGATCAAGTCATTGAATCGCACCTCGTACTCAGCCATGGTCATCTTTCCTTGCACGAGGGTCGACAGGGTAACCTCCATACTCTACACAAAAGATTCTGGGTAATGTTTCGTCTGGAACTGCTCGACGAAGATTTCTTAGGTGGATGGACCTTGGGCAGGGGTCCTGGCTGAAAGGACTCTTTTCCACCACATGTCCGCCTGACATTTCAATTGAAAGGCCACAAAGCAAGCCCTAATGATACAGGGTCACCCAATCTTCTCGATGTAAAATTGGATACTCACGGGAGTCTTGATGAATTGTAGTGATCCTCCAATGCCAGTGCAAGAAATGAATATTCTTCAATCTGCCAAAACATGCTCGTGTTGATTTCACCGACCATCAATCGAAAATCTATCGTGCACCCAATTTTCAGCGGAAAGACTAAACGATTTTGATTGAAAAACACTCCTAATTCTCTATGAAACTTCGACAGCAACAATGAACTCGAACAAACATTAATAGATTGATTTTTATCAAAAAGGTGGTTTGTCCAACAATAGGAAAGTGTAAGGGTTTTTATAGTGCCCCCTAACACATGCGAAGGAAGCCTTGGCCGATCTCAAGTTGGTTCGAATTTCGGCAAGACCGAACCAATCTCTTATTTGATCAAGGTTTTCAATCTAATTCCTAAAATTTAGCTACTTGGTTTTCTTTATTTTCGGGCTAAGCCCCTATCCGATTACAAGACCGAAATTTAGATGGCTTTGGTAAAGTTTTGGCATGCAGGCCCCATCTTGCTCACACCATGAGATTTGTGATTATGTGACCTTCCGTTAGATTGATGGCTACTTGATTTTGAATTCCCTGGCCGCATGGTAATCTGATGGCCTCCTTTCTCTAGGTATTCCCCCAAAGCTTTGCTTTTAAAGTATTCACATGAATCATACCTGAGAATATATAAAATACTAGCATGAAATAATATCCCAATCTCATCATTAACTAAAGAGAACTCCTTAAGAAATAAAAGCACCTGTTTGTTTAAAAGCATGACTCTTGCTCTTGTCATTGGACCTTTTGGTGTTTCATGAACAGGTTCTTGGACATTCTTATGCACTCTTGGAGTAGAAGATGTATATGTAATGAAGATGTCTTCATCACCTAAGCTGTGGAGTAATCTCTAAAGCTTCAGCCTTCCCATATAGTGCAACCAATCCACAGCTTGGACTAGTGTACCCGACCCATCGAAGGTGTCCAACCGCAATGCCATTCATTCATGAAGGCCCATTCTTGCCTCCAATGTGACTGGAACAGTAGTAGGGATAGCGATAGGTATGGTCTCAATAGCAGTTGCAGGCGCTTATTGGCAAAGGGCATGGACTTCCTCTACAAACTCTCGTAGTAAGGTCGAAGACCTTACCTGATTCCTAGCTACAGACTACTCAGTAGACCCAACTTTCGCGTCAGGTGCCGCCTGCTGAACCTCTAGCGATGGGTCCACTTGGACACGGTCACGACCATAGCCCCCATGGCCTTGGCCAGCACCGTGACCTCGACATCTACCTCTCGGCATCTCTGCTCACAACAGAGAAGCATTCACACAATCAACTCACAAACATCAACTTTAGCAGTACAAGGCAATAACACAGTTAGGGAAACACATATGTAATGCAAGTTCTAAACCCCATCCTACAGTGCAGCAAAGTATGTCAAATTTAATTTAATTATTAGGCCTAAACCATATTTTAATAAAATAATTAAGCTAGGTTATCAATTTATTTCACCACAGACCTAACATCCGCTCTAATACCAACTATAACACCTTGACCCTCTATAGGACCCAGGATGCTACCACTACGCACTTACCAACTCAAATAGGCGATGCTAATAAAAATTTTGGCAACACCTTCCCTGTTTAAACGACTACCAACCAGGAGCATTCTACGCATGAACATTTTAATAAGCGATTAAACATAGATGCTCATAATATGACTAAGCTGTTATTTCACAAGTGTGTGCAAAAAGGACTACTCTCATTGCACGCATGTCATCAATCCAAATCACCCTAAAAAAAACAACAAAATAAGGGTGAGTCCGAAAACTCACCAAACACACGATAAAACAATAACATCAATTTAGCAATTTAATCAATTCCATGATCGTGATCTCAGAACACAAATCTATGATCAGAATCAGAAATCAATTCCACGATCAGAAGTCAAAATAAAATCCATGATTGTAAACTGTAAATTAATTCCATGATTGCAAGTTGTAAATCAAATCTATAACTGTAAATCAAATTCACGATTGTGAACTATAAAACAAACCCAAAAATGTAAACTGTAAATCGAATCCACGACTATGAACTGTAAATCAAATCCATAACTGTAAACTGTAAATTTAAATATCTGTAACTGTATCACTATCTGTATCACTTTCATGTAATGCAATGTATCTGTAACTGTATCTTATACCGGTATAGCAGAGGGTACATCCGTCGATGTCATCCTCTTCTTCCATTCCATGGAGGTGCCTACCTATTATTCATCCCCTCACTAATCACCTACGGTACTAACTGCTTACTCAAAGCTGTCGCTACTTAACCCGGCAAGCATCAATCCTAATAATCAGCATTTTAACTTATGCGAGAATCAATGAATAAACGGGGATAAGATTTTTGAGGTGTTACCTTGTCCTCGAACAACTGGATCAGGCACTATCTGTCGTTCTTTGGCCGAATATGACGGATCTAGTGGCAGTTCGAACTTTTCCTTTCATTTCTTACTCTTTTCCTTCCTCTCCTCTTTTCTTTTCTCCTCCTCTCCTTTTCCTCCCCTCTTCTTCTTCCTTTTCCATCACGCCATCAGCTTCCTCCTTTTCTTTTCTTCTCCCACTCCTCTTCCTCACGGTCGACGCCCTCTTCTTCTCTTCTTCACCCGGACAATGGCCCTCCCTGTCCTCCTCTCGGCTGGCCGGCTCTCTACTCCGTGGAGTAGCGGTAGCAACAGGAGCGGGGAGGTGAGGAGTGGGCAAGGGGCAACGGCTCTAGGCGATAGCGGCGCGCGTGAGCTGGGGCGATGGTCGACAGCAGAGGGGAAGGCATAGTCGAAAACCAGTGGGTAGCAGTGCTGGTGACCCGCAGGGATGCGGCGGCGGCGGCGTCATGCTGCCAGGGGAAGCACGGCGATGGCGAGCAACAGCAGCAGCAGGAACGGGGATGGCGATGCTGGTGGCTAGGCGACAGCGGCAACGTTGCAGCAGCAGCGGTGAGCGAGGCGTAGGTGAGGCAGCGGCACAAGGTGAGCATAGGGGCGGCAAGGCGCGACCAGAGGAGTGGCAGCACCGGCAGCTTGGTGACGGGGACACGCGGCCGCCGGAGGGCAATGAGCGGGGTTAGCGCAAGGGGGCGGCAGCAGCAGAGTGAGCACGGGGGAGGGAAGCAAATCAGCTTTTAATTCCTCCCCTGGCTCTCTCTCTTTTATTAGGTGTCGGGATGGGCCGGGCTGGACCGAGCCGTCCCAAGTGTTACAACTACGTACTGCAGAACACTTTGGCTACCATACTGGTAAAACTAGACATGCCTTTTACTGCATCATCTTGTACTTTCCTCCTACTCAAATATCTACTGGAGCTTAATTATTGAACACTGAAGGAAAATATACATGTGAAAACCCAGAGAGTGCTATGGGAAACTGACCCAACTCTCAACTATTTTAAAATTTTGATACAAGGTGGATCAGGAAGAAAATATCATACAAGGGTTTGAATACCAACAGCTAGGCTAGTAGAGCTGTTCTCTCCTATCACGCCACCATCGCCACCTGTAGCAAAAACCATAAAGCTTTGTTAAAAATCTCAGCAAATAAATGGGTGCAAATGAAAGTTAGGCTATATATGTACAGAAAAAAATATATTGTAAATAACTCTGTTCATGCAGAAGCAATGAAGCATAATTATGCAGTTGTGACAACAACAGAAGACACTTTTACTTCTTCTTTTTTTGAAAGAAGCAATAAAATTTGTTTCGTAGTGATCCATTGTTTCCTTTTGTCATGAGATTGTTTATGCTCCATAAGCTATCATCTGCTTAGGTTATTTTCCGATTCCCTACTTTTCCTACGTAGTAATTTCATTTAAATTGCTGAAATCAAACTTATGATGAAGAAAAATCAGATGTTGAATGAAAAGGAATGAATCAAAACAATTCACAAAAATATTTTGCGGAGAGTACCAGTAGTAGTCCCAGCGTGGATGGATCTTGGACATGCGGTTTTCCCTGTATGGGTACTCGGACATGGAGCGGCGGGCATTCCTGAAGGCGCAACACCCGCACGAGCAGATGCACATGAGGATGACGAGCACGATGACGTTGAGGACAGAGATCTTGTGCCAGTCCTGGCGCACCTGCTCCATCACGCCGGCCTTGCATGAGTTGCACTGGTAGCACAGGATGTTCGGAGCATTGTTCCACTGGTAGCAGTCCTCATCCTGCGCCCCGACCGGCACTCCCCCACTGTAGGTGCATGATGTTGGTGGTTTGCAGCAGCCGGACTGCAGGATAGTTCAGAGTTTAGAGCAGTAGAGTTATGAGCTAGAGCTAGCATTTCTTGGAGTAGCAGAAGTGTATGATCAGTAAAAACATTCCAAGTGAGAAATCATCAATGGACCCAGTTTCGTCAGTACTTAAGTTTAGCTGATAAGGGGCCAAAGCCAAGCCTTGTCTGTCCTGAGGTCACCTCAATTCCTTGTATTGTTTTCCAGTCTCTGCGGCCAATTCGCTGTTTTTGATGATCAAATAGGCGACAGTAATAAACATGTGTGCGAGATTACTTAGTCTAAATCAGCCAAGATGCTGTAAGTGATGAATTATATCATGTTTAGCTAATTTTTATTTTCTCATCTCTGACAATCTGTTGGTTCTTGAACAGAACAGAGCTGGGTTCAGATTATGCTGCAAGAGGAACAAGTATGCACGAAAATAAACCAGCGGCTAATACTGCATACCTGTATTGGCGTGAGATCATGCTGCAGGTAATCCATGGGAGTCCAATTGGAAATCTTGGCGCAGGCCTTTGACCCAACGACACAGGCAAGCGCTGGCCTCCAGTACTTGATGTCCTGCATATGCTTCTGGAGCCATGAAGAGTAGTCCGTGATGTGGTACTCCCTGTACGGCCTTCCCGGCACCTGTGTGCCACCCCCTCCCGCCGTGACAGCAAATCCGAACACGGTCAGCCCAAGCAGCAAGGCGATAAGGATCATCATGGCGAGGAGGTACAGCCACAGGGCCCAGGCAACGTGGAAGCAAGCGCCCACAAAGCCGGCAAGAGAGATGAGGAGGACGACGAAGCCGATGATGAGGAGCGGCGTCTGCAGCATCGATGAGCATGCCGCCGTCGAGCCCTTCGCCAGCCAGAGCCCTGCCCCTATGATCGGTATCGAGGCGAGGAGTGTCGCCAAGTTGAGGTAGCCGATGAGCACGTTGCTGAATCGGTAAGGGTACATCTTGATGCTGTTCTTGCTCCCGCTCTTGCTGTGTTCTTGTCTACACTGGCCTTGGTTTATATGATATGGCTATGATGAAGGTTCTTGCTCTTGATCTGGCTAGCCTCAGTTCGGCTGATTGGGGTGGTGGTGTTACCTTGAGTGTGTATTCTAATGCTGGCTTTGCTTTGTGGCGGCTTGTCTTCAATAATCCTGTGATGCCTCTTTCTTTCTCTCTTTCAACTTTAGCTTTTTTACACTTCTATCCTTATGTGTGTGTGTGTGTGTGTGTGACTTCAAACCGTTTCCGTGTTATCCGCCTTGGCAGTCTATTTCTTTCTTTTAAAATATTTCAAAACTAAAATATAAAGCACTGCCATTTTGTAGGTACAAAGCTTAAATAGTTCGACAGTTTAAGAATACTAGAGCTAAGGTCACTAGAAGCCTTGGATTCCAAACGAGGATATCGCCTTGTGAATTTGACATAACATGGGAAGGGAGCATCTGTTTTTGATCTCAACTTGACATGTCTTGCTTATTTCCTGGAATAAGAATAAAACATCTCTTTGGTTTGTTTCTTGGGTATTGATTCAGCATGGAAAGCAGTAGATGGTGTGGGATTGTTGGAGATGTGTGGATGCCTTAGCTCCTACCTCGATGCTTAATCATGGAGGGAAAAAAATGGAGGTGGGTGATCTGGATTCTGGGCTAACAAGGAAGCAAATGCCCTTTTGCCATCAAGTGCACGAAGCAATTTGCTTTATAGCCATATCATACTAGTATCACTTTGCAAGTAAAGAAGGGCCCTAGTTGTGTTGCCCAGAGCAATGGCCAATAAAAAGTCCCATATGAACTGCTTTGCCTCCTCTGCTCACTTTTTTCTCTTCTCTTTCAGCAGGATAAGCTCAGCAGGATGCTGCTGCCAAGTGCCAACTGGCCTAGGCACATGAGATTTGTTCAAATGACAAATGTGGCGCCGCTACACGTGAAGCATAAGAATTTTTCAGTGACTTGAATAATGGTGGATCGGTTTACGTAGACGCCTGCTTTTTTTTTCTTGGATTTATCTTCGCTTTTCTGGGGTTTTGATGTGAAGGAATGTTGTAATGCTCGGTAGACAAAGCACGCAAGGCGTCGGAATCCAAAACGTTCAGTAGCTCGAGCGAGCCTAGATTCTAGTCATATTACTGTTTGATTGCCTTTGAAAATAGCAATGTTCAAGAAGGCGTTATTAGGCGGCCGCCTAGGCGGGCCTAGGCGCTGGGCGGAGCCCCGCCGCCGTGTCTTAGTCAAAATCGGTAAGCTAGGCGGCGAGCTCGCCTAAGCGGCCGTCGGCGGTCAAAGGCGGCCATCGGCGGGGTCTAGGAAGATGGTCCAGGGCAGACGGAAGGTGTTCTAGGGAGAGAGAGAGGCACCTAAAGATCAGCTCACACGTTGTCGGACGTCGTCGTCGTTGGATCCACTGCCTCTGCCGTCGTCGCAGCCGGATCCGCCGTCGCCGCAACTGGATCCGTCGTCGCCGCAGCCGGATCTGCTGCCTCTGCCGTCGCCGTCGCCGGATCCGCCGTCGCCGCCGCCGGATCTGCTGCCTCCACCGTCGCTGCAGCCGGATCCACCGTCGATGCCGCCGGATCCACTGGAGAAACGCCATCGGCAGGAGCAAAGCGGCTGGGGGAGTAGGGGAGGGGAGGTAGTGGGTGGTGGCGACAGAGGAGACGGCAGCGTCTCTTGGGAGAGCAAGGGTGGCAACGGCGGCATCTTATGGGGAGCAGGGGAGGAGGAGGCGGCGGCGTTGGGGGAGAAGAGGAGGAGGAGGCGGCGGTGTTGGGGGAGAAGGGGAGGAGGAGGCGGCGGCAGGTGGCTGGCGAGGCGTGCGAGAGTGAGAGAAGTGAACGGGGAGAGAGAGAGAGGAAGAGGTAAGGGGAGGTAAATAGGTAAAGGGAGGTTAGGGGAGAGAGAGGAAGAGGTAAGGGGAGGTTATATACATAAATAGCTCTAAAGATTAAATAGGCTAGGAAGAAAATAAAATAAAAATTAATAAATCTTAGTTTTAATTTCTCCGCCTAGGCCCTCTAGGCGCTAGGCCCCACCTTGCCGCCTGCCTAGCGCCTTCTTGAACATTGTATTTTCTACAAGGGTTTAAGCTACTGATCATCTTGTTGTTTAAGCCTAGATTTTGTCAGGTCATGCTTGCTTGTTTTGATGCATCGGTGGGCACTGGGCAGAGTTGGCTTACATCACCAACTCCAAGGTAGCGTTCAGATTAGCGATGGCTTATAACTTTTTTGTTGTAACTGGCTGATTTTTTTACTGTAACTGAGTTGGCTTATTTGGCATAATTAAATTTTAAAAATTTTAAAAATAGAAAAAGTATGTTAGCCCATCACAGATAATGCAAAGGAATACGGGAAAAAAAGAAAACACAAAAAAATGAATAGGAAAAAAGGCACCGCTCAGCGCTGGCTTCTCCAGCCGCTGAGTGGGGCCCAAGTAATGCTTGTTATGAATATTATGCATGTATTCATGAGACCTAGCAATATATATTGAGAGTACAAGGAATTATATGCTAAGATAATTTTACACATATAAGTAAATACAAAAAGAATATGCCTACTCTAGCACCTTCTCTCAAACTAATAGTAGATCACACACACTAAATTTGAAGAAAAAAAAATACAAATATTGCACCTTAATCTGTGGCTTCGTGAAGAAGTCAACAATCTGTAAGTCTAAGGGCATAAATTGTAGAGTAAGCATTCCCTCTTGCGCATATAAACGAGTGTAAGAAGCATCCACATACATATGCTTGGTGTTCTTATGTTTCACTGGTCTGTGGGCAATACTGATAGTACCTATATTATCAGACAAAAGAGTCGTAAATCTCATCATAGGTACGTCAAAATATATAAGTAGCCACCTTAATCAAGTAGTCTCTGTTGTCATCAAGGTTGTTAGAATTGTGATCCTGAATCGGATCGGAGATACTTTGATAGAATCACATTCTAGGATCGAATCGCGGAATCTAAGATCCTACCTAATTATACCAAAAACATATTTTTTTCAATTTATCGTGTATTGCAAAAGTGAGATAAGTGTTTATTTGATCATTCGACATCTAATTTGATTAATAAATGCATCTTATTCATGATTAGAATTATGGTTTAAATTCTATATCATTAAGAGTTACGACTAAAAGAGTGATGTTATCAATATTGCTGAATTTGATCATTTACATAAAAAGTAAAATAAACAGATAATCAAATTAATTTTTATTATTTCAAACCTTTTGAATCTTAATATCTAAACTATTAACTACTTAATACTTAATATATAATTTGAATTAAGGGATAGGACATAACTAAACACCTAAGTCTTTCATAATCTTGGATGATGTGTGATTTTACATGATTCTACTTTGATTCTACGACGATTCTATTGTGATTCTACATAATTCTATGACTAGGATCGCGGTTCTATCAGGTACGACTCAAGATGCGATTTGAGTCGGATTGGTTTCGTGGGATTGTATAATCGTACGTTCTATGACTTGAATCGCGATTTTAACAACCTTGGCTGTCACTACTGCCATAACTCTCAACTCAATCTCAGCACTCGAATAAGAAACTACAGTCTACTTTTTTGTTTTCCAGGTAATCAGGAAAGAGCCATGAACTGACTCAAGATATGAACATAAACAATATCAGGATGAATACTTATAAGATACACCAGACTCTTAATAAGATAGCGATAACGAGTAGGATCCTCGAGAAAATCATCATCAATGGCATGAAATTAAAGGGATAGCTCCATAGGAGTCTCAGCAATGCGAGTGTAAGTCAGACCAGAGCGATCAACATGATCGTGGACATACTTCTACCAGAAGAGATAGTAGCCCTTAGGTGTGGAAGTGACTTCAATCCCAAGAAAATATGTAAGAGAACTAAGATCAGTTATCAGAAACTGCTCACTAAGATGTTTCTTCACATACGTGATGAATGAGGAATTATCGCCAGTGATGAGCATATCATCCACATATAGAAGAAGTAGTGTTCTACCCCGAGGTGAGACATAGATAAAAAGAGCAAGATCGTAGAAACTGACAGTGAAACCAATAACGGTAATCACTAAGGTAAAACATACAAACCAGTTACGGGGAGCCTGTTTGAGGACATAAAGAGACAGTGGAGACGATAGACGTGCCTGTCATGGACAGAATACCTAGTTAGTGGCTACATATAGATCTCCTCATATAGAACACCATTAAGAAAAACATTCTTAACATCGAGCTAAGAGATATACCACTGATGAACAGAAGCAACCACAACAAGAGTGTGAACAATGATCATATGGGCAACAGGGGCAAAAGTCTCATCGTAGTTAGACGATACTCCTGCTGGAAGCCAAAGCCACAAGACGAGTGTTGTAGTACTCAATAATACCATCAGACTGGGCATTAATCTTGTACACCCATTTACACATGATAGGATAAGCATACACATGTGTCGGTACAACATCCCAATTCTCTGTATATCGAATAATATCAAGCTCCTCTGCCATATCAAGCTGCCACTAGAACGAGGAGTAGCCTCACGATAAGAACTAGGCTCATTGACAGAGGGAGTATAAGCTGTTGGAGCAAAACCAAGATGATCAGAAGTCCGAAGGGATGTCCAATCATGAAGGGCTTAACAAGGAGTACCATCAGGAGGATCAGACATCGGTGTCAGCAAGATACTAGTAGAGGAGGCTAGTATAGGATGAGGATACCTGAAGTAGTGAACACTAGAGAAACAAGACAGTGGTGCTGTAGAAATAAGAGACAGTGCGAGGTAGGGTATAAAAGGAACTACTGGAGATAGACCAGGAAAAGGCTGTGATAGTAGAGACAGGTGAAGTTTCAGAAAGAGACAACCATGAGATTATCTCAATAGTGGAAACAAGACAATGAGCTGAATCTTGATAGAACAAAAGGTCGAGATTCATTAATGACAATGTCTCATGAGATCCCAATCTATTGAGTATAAGGATCATAGTAGTGATAACTCTTATGCTCAGAACTATAACCAAGAAACACATACTCAACTGATTGGGCTGACAGTTTGGCACGCTTTATGATGCTACAATAGGATAAAATAGGTGCAATAAAAAACACAAAGGTGAGTGTACTGGGGGGCTCAAGAGTAGAGACGATCTATAAGATTGGCACCTTTAAGAGCAATGGAAGGCTGTATATTGATGAGATATGCAACCGTGAAAATAGCCTCAACCCAAAACTGTAGTGGAATATGAGAGGCAAGGACAAGAGTGTGGGTAGTCTCAATCAAATGATGATGTTTGCGCTCAACAACCTTATTCTGAGTATAGGGATTGGGATAATAAGATTGGTAAAGAGTGCCATGCTCAAAAAGAAACTATCTAAAAGTGCTAGAATAACATTCATCAGCAGAATCACAACAAAAAGTACGAATAAAATACTTAAACTAAGTATGAACCATCATTGCAAAGCTACGATAGATCGTAATAAACTAACCATAATTAGACATAGGCAAAAGTAATGTGAACTACGAATACTCATCAATGAAAATTACATAGAATTTATGCCTGTTTTTAGAAATAATAGGCGTAGGTCCACACACATCTAAATGAACTAAATTAAAATGATGAAAATATAAGGACTCATTAGAATGATATGGAAGTTATAGATACTTGCCCAACATACAACCCTGATAAAACATGGTCAGTCATGTTAATAGTAACACGCCCAAAAACACCTTGATGAAATAATGAAAAAAGGTGGGATCCACACAAGTGACTTAAACAGTGATGCTACTGTGCAAAAGCTTCAGAGGTGGTGGCAGCAGTGGCGGTGGAGGTAGATATAGAGGAGATAGGAGCAATGGAAGTGGATGGAATTGTGGAGGCAATCAAGGATATAGAGACCCCGATGATCGCTACGGCATTGACTAGTCTCAAGTACCATTCTTGTCTATTGATCTTAGATGAAATAGGAGTGGGAGTCAATACCAACCCTATAGCCGAAATTAGTGAGCTGACCCACTGAGAGGAGTGTATAGTAAGCTGAGGAACATAGAAAATAGCTGGAATAGAAAATCGTGGATGAAAAGAGTGCCCTGATAGCTGACAGACAAAGGAGTAACATTAGCTGTCTGAACAGAGATAGGAAAAACAAGTGGTTCTACTGAAGTGGGAGATGTAGAGTTCGGTGTCATGTGGAAAGATGCACCAAAATTCAAAACCCAAGAGGTATCTGGAGGAGACATCTAAGCTAGACTAGCAGAACCTGCTGAACTATGAGAAAGCTACTGAAGTAGAGCCTAGCAGAGCTGCTAAGCAGAGTCACCTCATTGAGATGGTCCTGATATATTGGTTTGTCCTCCCGTCGAGGAAGGGCCTCCTTGTTCCCCTTAGATCGTCCACCTCCATGCACCTTGTTCCTTTTTTTGTAACGCACAACTATGGTAGTTATGCCCGAAGTTCTTGCAATAATTGTATTGAATCCTAGTTGGTGTGAAAACAGGAGTGAAAACAGACACCTAAGAGGAACTGTAGTCGAAGTAGAAGCCATCGGTGTAGTCAAAGAAGGGGTAACAAGCACAGTTAGAATATACTGTGCTATTAATCTGCGGTGACAGTCCGTTGAGGCGAGCAACTCAATAGTTGAGCCCTGATAGGCTTAAACTTTGGACAAAGATGGTAAACAAAGTCATAAAGGCGAAGGGGATCTCGATTCGCCTTTTGCACTTTATGACATTCCAAGTAAAGAAGAGATTCTAGCTCATCTAGCTGGTGCCAAAGACTAGCCAGGGCTTGGAAGAACTCGTTAACGGAGGAGTCCTCCTGGTGAAGCATCTCCAACTCACGTTGAAGCGAAAAGAATTGAATATCACTGCTCTACTAGTATCACTCATGCAAGTACTACCATATCTAACGAGTGGAATGCAAACCAACAATGTCTGGCTGGATGGAGTCGTCGACGCTGATCACTAGGATGCCTCCAACAAGGGTCTTATCAGCACAGTAGTGTTCGATAGCATCAATAGCATACTGAAAAGGCTCATCAGTAGCGATAGCATCTACATCCTTCTTGGCAGCCTCATCTTCTGTAGGAGGTGCAGAAGTAGGTTGCCTGGGAGGAGACTCAACTGACGGTAGTGGACAAGGTCATGCACCAGTGATATCTTCCCAAGGGCAAATACCATCGAGTGTGATCTCCATAAATGAAGACTACAACCTGTAGTTTGTCCCATGAAGCTTTATTCCTGCGAATGGGATCATAGCGAATGGAACGAAAGTCATTGATAGGTGACACAGGATGACACGACAACCAAGACAATAAAGTCTAACAGGCGACGCTGGACAACATGACAGTTAGATCGACATGAAAAAGAATGGGATCTACTTTTCTTTTTGTTTTTTGGAATCACTTGGTATGAAACCTACGAAACCTAGGAAGCAGAGCAAGAAACTAATTCGGTTTTTCTACTCATGCCTCTTCGGTGACTCAAAAGGGATGGTGGTCTTGGAAGCGATGGCGGCAGCGGTAGTGGCGGCAATATGATCTGAAAGCGATGGAGCAGCAGCGGTGTTGGGCAGCTTCGGGCTTTGGGCGGTGACGGCGAATCCAAGTAGAGGGACACGACAACCGTTGACACTTAGCTCCGCTCCCGCGGCGGCGCAACAGCAGCGGAGTGAGACACGGTGGCACAAGACCAGCAAGATGAGTTTGGGTGTGGTCGGCATATCCAGGCAGCCGAGCAGTGGTCTGGGCGAGAAGGTTGCGGATCCAGGTGACGGCGGCTCAACCACAACAGCGGAAAAACTAGGTTAGTGCCATAGCTATGATACTATGTTATGAATATTGTGTATGTATTCATGAGGCCTAATGAATAATATATATTATATAAAGAATACAAGGGACTATATGTAAAGATAACCATACACATATACGTAAATACAAAAGAACCTACTCTAACAATGCTTTTTTCTGCTCCCAAGTCTTAAGTCGTAAGGTTTGATGTGATTGTGAGAACTGGAAAGTCCTTGGAATTTTGAAGGCTGCAATTAAACAGGTTGATATAATTATTTGGCTCGTGGCTGAACTCAAATATATGTATGCTCACACCTGCAGACCTACTGCTCTGTTTATATTAGCTTCTAAAAGTAATTTTTCTATAGTAAATAGTTTTTCTACAATATCTAGCATGACATGTAACAGATCTGAATATGAACTATACCTCTTACTCCACTTCTTTTGTTTATGTGAACCACTATAAATTTGTGAATGTTTGTGTTGTTTATTATGCTGCAGGACTAGAAGTTTGTTCAAACATGCTTTGCTTCCTGATATGTTGTGATTTGTGAACTCGTGATAATTTTTCTGTTCTCATTGTTGAAACCTAGGGCATGTGAACGTTGCATACTACTTCTTAACAAGCTTAATTAAGCCGAGCTCAAACCTACTAGCTTTGGCCGAGCCGAGCTTGAACCCAGACTAAACTCAGACCCTAACTTAGGCTCGACTGGAGCTCACCTCGAGCTTGTACTAAGCTTGAGCCTAGATAGATAGGCTCACTCAACTTTGGCTCATTTACACCCTAATCTGGAGTCCCGTGTTGCCATTGTCAGGTGGCATGTCCTCATGGCCATCTAGCACCACCTCCACACCAGTCAAGATAGTGAAATCCTAGTCGATTACTTGGTCGTACAATAGGTAGTTATACTACATTGTTTGGAAGAACCTAGCGATGCAAAACTTGCCAAAGCCCAGGTTGACAAGTTCGAATGCCTGCATTGGGTACCACCCCTCAGGCGGTTCATGATCCTTCCAAACACCCATTATTCGTGGCTAGGATTCCCATCAGTCCATGGTGGAGAGGTCAGAAGCACACAAGTGGGGTGAGTTTTTTTGAGCTGTGGATTTGCCGTTTGGCTTTTATGATTTTTGAATTCTAGCTGTTCACGAGAGACAGCATGAAGAAGAAAAAAGTCACATATGATTTTGGCTAGTATAGCTGAGCTCAATACAATATCTACTACAATCTATCTATAGATCTCGTCTTGAAAAGACGTCGTTTGAAAGTAAGTTATTATAGCAAAAGAGAAAAAGGTAAAACATAAAATTTCTCAAACCCAACCATGGTGGTCTCTGGCCGAGAGGCCAAAACCAAAGGTTGAGTACGATGATGTTCATATTGGTTTCTACAAACTGTTTTTCTACCTAAATGATTTTTTACACTACCTAACTTTCAAATAAAGTGTCTTTTTAAGACAAAATCTACTAGTTGATTATAGTACATAACTCAGTGACTTTATTTATATTAGCCAAAATCGTACGTTTCTCTATAAACTATTACTATTTATAAGACAAGAAAACAAAGATAAAACTCGTATTCTGCCTTGCAGCGCCCACTCGCCAACCTTGCTCCATTTGCACCTCACCGTGTCAAAGCAATAGGTGTAGTGATGGCAATCGGGCGTAACGGGCACGGGTAGTGCTAGCCCATATCCATACCCGCGACTCCAATTTACGCCCATAGGCATACCCGCGAAGGACGACGGGTGAAGAACCTCGCCTATACCCGTCGCCTACGGGTACCTGTCGCCCGCGGGCATGCCTGTTTACCCGCGAATGCCGCGGGTACCCGTCGCCCGCGGGCATGCCTGTTTAGCCGCAAACTAAGAGTCAGTGTATGAAAATTGAATTGACAGATACATAAAAGCAACATCTGTTGCTAAGGAATATAAAAGCATCACATTCAAATTCACACATACATATAAGCATCATATTCATATTAAATATATATGTCCTTAAGAAAGTAATTTTCACACATACATAGCATTCGACCTGTCAAATCGTGGACTCACGGGTAAACAGCCGAACGGGTACGGGTAGAGCTCATCCATACCCATACCTGTTTACCCGATGGGTAAAAAGTTTCCTCTGTTTTCATACCTATGGGTAAAAAATACATCTTATACCCGACTCTATTAGGTATTTATCCATTAGTACGCGGTTAAATAGGTATAATTTCTATCTCTAATTAGGTGCTGATACCCTCGGTGGATGTGCATATGTGGGAGCCGCCGCCGACCACTGCATAGCAGCCGATCTCAGTGGGCCCGTACCTGGATTCACGGACATAGGGCGGCGGCGGGAGAGGGTGGCAGTACCAGAGCTTGCCGTAGGAGCTGGGTGTGGGCTTGCGTTAGACAAAGGCCTCGAACTGGCACATGGAGGAGTTGGGCTCTGGGCAGCTCAGCCCAGGACCAATCACTATTCCTTCCTTGCTAAATTTGCACCATCTGTTCTTTTTGTTAGTGATATGCCCTAGAGGCAACATGGAGATGTTGTATATATCACATACTATGTTTATGATACATTACTTTGTTCCTTGGAATAGACATCATCATTATTGATCAATGAGTATGTGACTTATTCATGAGACTCTTAAATACTAAGATGTTGCTATTTCTAAATGATCCCTGATCGTATATCATATGAGGAACAAATATGATTCAAAGACAAAGATCAGCATATGTATTGATTGATGATCATGTCTCATGGATCATGGTATGGTGATACCAAATCAATAATATGGACATGTGTTAGTGAACATATGTTGGATAGACTGCCATGAGACAACTGCGAGATTCCATGTGTCATCGGTTGGTCTCAAGTAGTGTTTATGTAGAGTCCTTAGACTTGAGATCATCATGGTTCCCAACATGAGTAGTAGCTTATTTTGGGACTACTAAACACTACTCCGTGAATCGGGTAGTCATAAAAGTAGTCTTCGGGTTTGCCATGAAACATGTAGTGGGATGTGAATGATCAAGATAGAATTTGCCCCTCCTTATGGGAGAGATATCTCGGGCCTCGATGTAATGGATTATGAAAGTGCATGGCCATGCCAAGGTGATTGAGGAGTCAATCACGAGTTTATAATCCATCACGGAATCGAGAGAGTGATTGAGCTATTAAGAGGATGACACGGTCTCGCCTTGAGCTCAATCTATATCGTGAGGCAAAGGGATTCGTACATGAGAGAACATTACGAGTTCACCGATATGATCTTTACATATACTTTGGGGTTAATATGTCTTACTAGAGGCCGCTATTAACATGGTAGCGGAAAGGCGTTTCGGTCACGACCAAGTATCGTGAACCTCTGGTCGCACGCTTAACGGGTTGGAACACTAATTCGAATATGATTCGGATATGGGCTCAATTCGGATAGAGATCCGAATAGACTCCTATTGGGCCTCGGTCCACGAGGCCCACGTGAGGAGGTCTATATATATGGAGGCGAGGGCGGAGGATTCGTCCCGATTAACATCTAGCAAAACCCTAGCCACCACCTCCCGAGCCAAACCCTAGCTGCTCACGAGTGCTAGTACACTCGCGATCGGCGTTCGGCCGGGCGTGTGGATACGGTGGAGGCGCTGCTCGTTGCGATCTTGATCGGCGTGCGTGGAGGAGACGATCTGTTCGGGACGATCGGCTACTTCCACTACTACCTTGGCGTGCGCGATTGGATCGGTTTCCAATTCTTCTTCATTGCTGCTGCGGCGTCTAAGTGGTAACGATCCATGATCCTTCCTTAGCATGATGTTCTTGGGTGCGCGGTAGAAAAGTTTTGTTTTACGCTTCCGTAGCCTCTGCGTATTCCTTTAGTGGTATCAGAGCCATCTTGCTTAGTTTGCAATCTGGATCAGCGCATATATATTGATATGCGATAGTAGTAGATTGGATCTATTACAGTCTAAATAAGGTAGCACGGGTTGATGAGATCAATCGGTCATAAGGGGTTGAAATTGGTATGAGTTGATAGCATCACAAGGCCAAAAAGATTAGTTCGTGCTCCTTCTTTGATGTACGCGCGACTTGCCCCTACCGGTGGAATCACCATCGGGGCTAGCTGCGCACAATCGATGAGATCGAGTCAACAGATCGAGGTCTTGTGTTGTGGTCTCCTCAAGTATACCGATCGCGATGATCAATATGATTGATCTAATGAAAATTGAGACATTTTGAATGGCTCGGATTTGGGTTGATTTGGGTTGATTTGGGGGATACACACGGGACCGCCGTGTGTATCCCCCCCTTGTATAGCGTCTTGGGTTCACATCGTTAGGTAGAATGCGATTCTACGTCTAACTTGTTTTTGCAGAGAATGATGTGAATAGTATGGCCCTATAGCTTATTTGAATGTATGAGATGTATGTGATGCATGTAACATTCGTTCATGGCCTGCGTGTCATGATTATTTCAGCTATTGTTAGCTGTATATATTGTATTTAACGACCTACGTGTCGACCTTAATGCTTGAATCTATCTTTGTAATCTTCAATTTCTAGCTATTATAGGTAGTAGCCTAGTTTTGAGGTTACAAGCTTTTAAGCATGGTGGCCTAAAGGAGTGATGTGGAGGATGGAGATCGTCTACACCTACTTGGAGATGGATATCACCATTTTTGGGCCATACTACTTCACAGTTAAATGTGTTTATCTATGATGTTATCTATCTTATTCTTATGCAATGATATGTGTGATATGTTGCTTTGGTAGGATAGAATCCCTCTTAAAATTAGGTGTTAATGTCCTTCCATATGTTGCACCAAAAGATAATAATCACCGCATGGTAGGTCTACCAAAGTAGAGTGCCATCGGTTATCATCATCATTTGGGGTAGATGTCGGACATCTACATGCGGAAGCATTTGGTTTACTTAACAAGGTTATCAAAATAGTTTTGGACCTTGGGGCATAGATTGGGGCCGAGGCATACTAATGTCACCCAAAATAGAGTCACATAGGGATGTGATTAGCAAAGTGTTGCTTACCCATGTCACTAGTTTTCTAGCCGTGATGCCAAAGCTCACTAGGAATTAGTGAAATGAGGATCTTTACCCACTATGTAACTTAGAGGGAGTTTTTGTTGCAAAACTCATAGTGGGAGTCTTTTGCTAAATAGTTTAATAAAAGATGAACATAAACATAGTGCTAAACTTTGCATATTCTTGTGTTGTAGATCATGTCATTAACGCCGCATCCAAGATACTTTTAATTTGCGATCTGTTCTTGAGAAAGAAAAACTCAATGGAACAAACTTTTGGATTGGTATCGCAACTTGAGAATTGTTCTCAAGCAAGAGCGCAAGGAGTATGTCCTTGAGTCTCCTTACCCGAAGACTTGCTGATAATGCTACTATGGCTGCACGGAGAGCTTATGAGAAGCACACGAATGATTGCCTTGATGTGAGTGTCTCATGCTTGCCACAATGTCCTCTGAGCTTGAAGCAATATGAGAACACAGATGCCTACAATATCATTGTGGGGCTACGTGGTATGTTTGAGAACCAAGCAAGGGTGAGAGGTTCAATACTTCAAAGTCCTTATTTGCGTGCGAGCTTGCGAGAGGGAATCCGTCGACCCTCATGTGATTAAGATGATTGGCTACATTGAGAGTCCGGAAAAGCTTGGTTTTCCCCTTAGCCAAGAGTTGGCTATCGATGTGATTCTCGATCGCTTCCCGAGCTTTGAGCCATTCATAATGAACTTTCACATGAACAACTGGACAAGACCTGGCCGAGTTGCATGGGATGCTAAAATCTGCGAGGAAAGCATTAAGAAAAGCGAAGAATCATGTGATGATGATGCAGAAAGGCAAGGGCAAGCCCTATGTCAAGAGAATCGCGGTCAAAAGAAAGAAAGCTCGATGCGATCGCGAGCGGTTCTAAGGCCAAGAAAGACAAGAAGGGCGATGCTCATCTCGATGCAGATTGTTACTCTGTAAGCAATCGGGACATTGGAAAAGGAACCCCCAAGTACTTGGAGGATCTTGAGAAGAAGAAGGGAAATCGACTTCCACTCCGGTATAAATGTTATAGAGATCAATCTTGCTACTTCATCAACTGATTCTTGGGTATTTGATACGGATCGGTTGCTCACATTTGCAAATCGTTGCGAGGGCTAATAAGAAGTAGAAGTTTGAGGAGGAGCGAAGTGGATCTTCGCGTTGGCAATGGAGCAAAAGTTGCTGCGGTAGTTGTTGGCACCATGCCATTGTCTTTACCTTCGGATTAGTTTTGGAATTGAATAATTGTTATTGTGTTCCATCTCTTTCAAAGAACATTATTTACGCTTCATGTTTGCAAGCGAAGGTTATGACTTTAAATCTATGGACAATGGTTGTTCTCTTTATTTCAAAGATATGTTCTATTGTCATACTCCATTGGTGAATGGGTTATACGTTCTTACTCTTGAAGGGTCACGGTCTATAACATTAATGCAAAGAGGCAACGTCCAATGATTTGAATCCCACGTTTATTTGGCATCGCCGCTTAGGTCACATAAATGAGAAACGCATGCGAAGCTCCATAGAGATGGTATTCGCACTCATTTGATTTTGAATCATTAGAGACATGCGAATCTTGTTTACTTGGCAAGATGACAAAGGCACCTTTCACCGGTCAAGGTGAGCGGGCAAATGACTTATTGGCACTTGTACATACCGATGTTTGTGGACCAATGAGCTTAACGGCCAGAGGTGGTTTTCGTGATTTCATAACTTTTATCGATGACTTTAGTAGATATGGGTATATCTACGATGAAGCATAAGTCGAATCCTTTGAAAAGTTCAAAGAATTCCAAAATGAAGTGCAAAATCATTTAGGCAAGACAATCAAGTTTCTACGATCGATCGTGGAGGCGAGTATTTGAGCCATGAGTTTGGCAATCATCTAAAGGATTGTGGAATTGTTCCACAATTGACTCCGCCAGAACACCTCAATGGAATGGGGTATCGAGCGAGAAATCGCACCTTATTAGATATGGTGCGCTCCATAATGAGCCAAAGTGATCTTCCGTTGTCTTTTTGAAGTGCGCTCTTGAAACAACCGCGTTCACACTAAGCAGGTTCCATCAAAATCGTGAGAAAAGACACCATATGAGATGTGGACGGGACAACGTCCTAGCTTGTCTTTTCTTAAGATTTGGGGATGTGAGGCTTATGTAAAACGTTTACAATCTGATAAGCTCACTCCTAAATCGATAAATGCTTCTTTATCGGGTATCCTAAGGAAACAAAAGGATATTACTTTTATAATCGAGGAGAAGGCAAAGTGTTTGTCGCCCAAGATGGTGTCTTATTAGAGAAAGAGTTTCTCTCAAGAAGGGATAGTGGGAGCACAAAGCAACTTGAAGAAATTCAAGAAACACACGATAACGTTTCAGCTCCTCTGAGAACCACAACAGGATGAACAAACGTTGAAGAACTGTTGTGGACACACCAGCACCACGTAGGTCGAAAGGTCACGTCGTGCACCGAGAGGTACATGTTCTTGACTACTCAACAACGGGACATATTGTTGTTAGACAACGATGAGCCTAAGACCTATGAAGAAGCAATGGTGGGACCGGACTACGAGAAATGGCTTGAAGCCATGAGATCCAAATTGAATCCATGCACGATAATCAAGTTTGGAACTTGGTTGATCCACTGATGGTGTTAAAACCATTGAATGCAAATGGGTTTTCAAGAAAAGATAGACATAGATGGAAATGTTCACATCTATAAAGCGCGATTAGTGGCCAAAGGTTTCAAACAAATTCAAGGTATTGATTATGATGAAACTTTTAGCCTGTCGCAATGCTAAAGTCTATTCGGATCATTCTAGCGATTGCTGCATATTTCGACTATGAAATATGGCAAATGGATGTCAAAACAGCTTTCCTTAATGGAAATCGAGTGAGGATGTGTACATGACACACCCACGAGTTTTGTCGATCCGCAATCGATTGGAAAGATATGCAAGCTCCAAAGATCCATTTATGGATTAAGCGAGCATCTCGGAGTTGGAACATTCGTTTTGATGAAGTAATCAAAGGGTTTGGTTTCATCAAGAACGAAGAAGAGCCTTGTGTTTACAAAAGGCTAGTGGGAGCGCACTCGTATTTACGGTCTTATATGTGGATGATATATTACGATCGGAAATGACATTCCTTTGCTCGAATCTGTTAAGTCTTCATTAAAAATAGTTTCTCTATGAAAGACTTAGGAGAGGCAGCATATATTCAGGCATCAAGATCTATAGAGATAGATCAAAAGGCTAATTGGATTAAGCCAAGATACGTACATTGATAAGGTGTTGAAAAGGTTCAATATGCATGATTCCAAGAAAGGTTTTCTACCTATGTCACATGGTATAAATCTTAGCAAGAATCAGTGTCCTAGTACACCTGATGAGCGGGATAAAATGAATGCGATTCCATATGCTTCGGCTATTGGGTCCATTATGTATGCCATGCTTTGTACACGTTCAGATGTTTCGTATGCTTTAAGTGCTACGAGTAGATACCAGTCAGATCCAGGTGAAAGTCACTGGATTGCCGTAAAGAACATCTTGAAGTACTTGAGAAGAACTAAAGATGTGTTCCTTGTCTATGGAGGTGAGGAAGAGCTCGTTGTAAATGGTTACACCGATGCTAGCTTCCAAACTGACAAAGATGATTTTAGATCGCAATCTGGATTTGTGTTCTGCCTGAATGGCGGTGCGGTAAGTGGAAGAGTTCCAAGCGCGAGGACGGTTCTTGATTCTACAACGAAGCCGAGTACATAGCGACTTCAAGGCGCCAAAGAGGCTGTTTGGATCAAGAAATTTATTTACGAGCTTGGTGTGATGGCTAGTGCCTCCACCCAATGGACCTCTCTTGTGACAATAGTGGGGCCATTGCGCAAGCCAAAGAGCCTAGATCGCACTGAGTCCAAGCACATTTTACGGCGATTTCATCTCGTCCGCGAGATAGTGGAGAGAGGCGATGTGAAGATATGCAAAGTACAAACGGATTTGAACATTGCAGATCCGTTGACAAAGCCGCTTCCCACCAAAGCATGAGGCTCACACTAGGGCAATGGGTATTAGATACCTACATGGTTGACTCTAGTGCAAGTGGGAGCTCATAGTGATATGCCCTAGAGGCAACATGGAGATGTTGTATATATCACATACTATGTTTATGATACATTACTTTGTTCCTTGGAATAGACATCATCATTATTGATCAATGAGTATGTGACTTATTCATGAGACTCTTAAATACTAAGATGTTGCTATTTCTAAATGATCCTGATCGTATATCATATGAGGAACAAATATGATTCAAAGACAAAGATCAGCATATGTATTGATTGATGATCATGTCTCATGGATCATGGTATGGTGATACCAAATCAATAATATGGACATGTGTTAGTGAACATATGTTGGATAGACTGCCATGAGACAACTGCGGAGATTCCATGTGTCATCGGTTGGTCTCAAGTAGTGTTTATGTAGAGTCCTTAGACTTGAGATCATCATGGTTCCCAACATGAGTAGTAGCTTATTTTGGGACTACTAAACACTACTCCGTGGCTCGGGTAGTCATAAAAGTAGTCTTCGGGTTTGCCATGAAACATGTAGTGGGATGTGAATGATCAAGATAGAATTTGCCCCTCCTTATGGGAGAGATATCTCAGGGCCTCGATGTAATGGATTATGAAAGTGCATGGCCATGCCAAGGTGATTGAGGAGTCAATCACGAGTTTATAATCCATCACGGAATCGAGAGAGTGATTGAGCTATTAAGAGGATGACACGAGTCTCGCCTTGAGCTCAATCTATATCGTGAGGCAAAGGGATTCGTACATGAGAGAACATTACGAGTTCAAATGATATGATCTTTACATATACTTTGGGGTTAATATGTCTTACTAGAGGCCGCTATTAACATGGTAGCGGAAAGGCGTTTCGGGTCACGACCAAGTATACGTGAACCTCTGTGGTCGCACGCTTAACGGGTTGGAACACTAATTCGAATATGATTCGGATATGGGCTCAATTCGGATAGAGATCCGAATAGACTCCTATTGGGCCTCGGTCCACGAGGCCCACGTGAGGAGGTCTATATATATGGAGGCGGGGCGGAGGATTCGTCCCGATTAACATCTAGCAAAACCCTAGCCACCACCTCCCGAGCCAAACCCTAGCGCTCACGAGTGCTAGTACACTCGCGATCGGCGTTCGGCCGGGCGTGTGGATACGGTGGAGGCGCTGCGTTGCGATCTTGATCGGCGTGCGTGGAGGAGACGATCTGTTCGGGACGATCGGCTACTTCCACTACTACCTTGACGTGCGCGATTGGATCGGTTTCCAATTCTTCTTCCGCTGCGCTGCGCGTCTAAGTGGTAACGATCCATGATCCTTCCTTAGCATGATGTTCTTGGGTGCGCGGTAGAAAAGTTTTGTTTTCTGCTTCCGTAGCCTACGCGTATTCCTTTACTTTTCTGTTGTGTTCGAACCGGGCCGGGCCGTCTCTCTAGCTTGACAGGCGTAGGCAGGCCTAAATAGCCCATGGTCCTGGCTCCCAAAGCCCTACTTATGCTCCTCGGATGGGCCCACACCCAAGTACAGTTAGAACGAGAGAACTACAGATGTAGATTTCCAAAAAGAAACAAGAACAACATACCGATCGGAGTAGTAGCACAAGTTTTCTTATTGACCCATTGATCTTGTAAGGTATACTACTTGTAGCAACAAAGACGGATCTAGGCCCCGATCAGATTGGCGACGGGCGGCAGCGATGGGCGGTAGCGACGGGGAGCCGAAGCCGGGCGGAGTCGGAACTGAGCGCGAGCTATTGGCTTCTGCGGAGCCGCTTCAAATGAATAACTCCCCTCACCCACCGACGCTGCACCCTTCACACCGAGTTTAATCGCAGCTGGCCCCCTCTTCTCCGCCTCCGCGACGCTCGCTCATGCGCCCCCCTCCTCTGGATACGGCCCCCGCCCAATCCCGCACCCCCCGCTCCTGCGCCCCCCTCCGCCAGATCCGCCCTCCACCGGCACCATCGCCACCTCCGGCAACCCCACCCCGCACCCCCTCGTCCAGCACCCGCGCATCCTCCTGCGCCCCCCTCCTCCGGATCCGCCCGCCCAATCCCGCACCCCCGCTCCTCGCCCCCGCCGGATCCGCCTCCACCGGCACCCTCGCCACCTCCGCAACCCCGCACCCCTCCTCCGGCACCCGCGCATCCTCCTGCGCCCCCTCCTCCGGATCCAGCCCCCGCCCAATCCCGCACCCCCCTGCTCCTGCGCCCCCTCCGCCGGATCCGCCCTCCACCGGCATCCTCGCCACCTCCGGCAACCCCCCGCACCCCCTCCTCCGGCACCCGCGCATCCTCCTGTGCCCCCCTCCTCCAGATCCGGCCCCGCCCAATCCCGCACCCCCCCGCTCCTGCGCCCCCCCTCCGCCGGATCCGCCCTCCACCGGCACCCTCGCCACCTCCGGCAACCCCCCCGCACCCCCTCCTCTGGCACCCGCGCATCCTCCGGATCCGGCCTCCACTGGCCCCGCCCAATCCCGCACCCCCCCGCTCCTGCGCCCCCTCCTCCTGTGGCCCCTCCTCCGGATCCGGCCTCGTCGAGCATTTCCGGCACCGTGGCGACGCACTCGGCAAGCGATCGGGCCCTCCCCAGCCGCACCCGTCATCCACATGCTGTCGCGGTGGCCTCTCGGTGGGGCAGACCGTGATCAGGGGCCGTCGACTCCCGCGGCACATCCGGCTCCTCGGCTTGGGCCCAAGGCGGCAGGTTCGGCGTCCCCGTCGTGCAGTGCGTCCGGTCCCGTGCGCAAGGCCAATCCGTCGGAAGGAGTCGCAGGGGCGGGTGCGCCCCTACTCTGGTGCTCTGACCACCCAGCTCGGACCCCCTCACGGCGACGCCAAGGTACTCAGAAAATATTTATGTTTATTCGACAGTTATTCCTGCGTAGATGTATGGATGTATTTGCAGTGTTAGTACACAATAACAGTGGGTTGTATGTATGCATGTATGATTGTTTAGTACACAATAACTCGGAAGAACAAATAACATTTCAGAGATGCGTAGATGTACATTTTCAGAGATGTTACTCAAACACACCGTCCTAGAACTAGTATGAAGAGTAGTTCATAACATGGTCGACACTTGTGTGAAGTTCAGAGTTCAAAGCTAGCTCCTTTAGGTTGAAGCGAGTAAGGTTAGAACTGATGTGTGATGGGTGCAGATGGCCCCGACCGCTTGGAGCGATGCAAACACGGTCATATTCCTGGAAATATGTGCGGAGGAGGTGCACGCACAAAACAGGCCGTTCGCACGGTTGAACACCCAGGGCAAGCGCAACTTGCTACGAAAATTCAATGAGCGAACTGAATTAGCGTACACAGACAAGCAAATGAAGAACAAGTGGGACTCGATCAAACGCGACTACGTGAAATGGAAGGGGTTTCAGCTACGCGCAACAGGGCTCGGCGTGGACCCTGTCACCGGCAGTATTGACGCGAACGATGCGTGGTGGGATGAAAATGGTGGAGTAAGTTCCCCCGCCGAAGTTATTTGTTCTTTCAACTTGTTCGTTCCCAGTGTGATGTTCAGTCATGCCGCTGCAGGGCAAGTCCGCGATGTACAAGTTCAGGCAGCTTGTGGCCAGTCACGAGGATGTACTGGAGGTCGTCTTCGGCAATAGCATCGCCACGAGTGAGTCTACGTTCGTCCCCGGTGTGGACTCGATCGACCTGGAGAGCGAGGCGTGGCCGGAATGGGAGGATGGACATGGCAGCGGTATGCAGGGCAGCGGTATGCATGGCAGCGGTATGCAGGGCAGCGGTATGCATGGCAGTGGCAGCGGTGCAACCGCGGGGTCGTCCCAGGCAAGCGGCCGGCACCATCATCCGCATGCCCGAGTGGCTGCCGCCGACAGAAACGAGCGGCTCGTGGCGATGCCATGACCCAATTTGTCACCCTATTCGAGCGGAGTCTTGCACAGGACATGTCCACCCCAAGTGTCTCCTCCCCTGCCACCGATCCTGATAAGGAGGATGTGCAGCGATGCATGAAGCTGGTCATCGAAGCGGGGGCAGGGGATGACATCGACGAGTTTTTCTATGCCTCACAGCTGTTCTTGAAGAAGGAGTACCGCCACATGTTCTTGTGCACGCAGACGATGGAGGGTCGGCTGAAGTGGCTCAAGAGGACTTGGGACCATACGCAGCAGGAAAAGAAGGGCAATTAGCAGTGTCATTAGTCTGGCGTCACGTTGAGACTTTATATTTGTTGAGACTTTATATTTCCGTTATCTCGCGATGTTGTTTCGGTATGAGCGTTGCGTCACGTTGAGACTTCATATTTGTATCACGTTATGAGCGTTGAGACTTCATATTTGTATCGGTATGACTTTATATTTCCGTTGAGACTTCATTCGGTATTACTTCATATTTGTATGTATTGTATTGCTGCTTGCTGCCGTGTCTTCTTCTTTGCTTGCTGCCGTCTTCTTTGCTGCTTCTTCTTAGTGTCTTCTTCTTTACTTCTTTACCGATCGCTTATATTCTTTCTTTGCTTGTTTGTACCGATCGCTTATATTGTCTTTGCTACTTGGTTATATGTACATGTGTTTACATGTTTGATATTTGCAGGGATGGCTTCACGGAGACGACGGTTTGCTCTGGCGTTTGTTGCCCTAGCCGGGTTTCAGAGCGACGACGATGATCAGAGCGACGATGATGACATGACTACGGAGGCAATCCCTGCAGTGCCGCGATTGACTGGGTGGCAGTGGGTTTCACAGCAGCTTGCCGACGAACAGCGTTGCCACAATATGTTTAGGATGAGGCCCACTGTATTTGAGGCTCTGCACAACAAGCTAGTTG
Organism: Melocanna baccifera; assembly: GCA_036346265.1. Taxonomy (NCBI): domain Eukaryota; kingdom Viridiplantae; phylum Streptophyta; class Magnoliopsida; order Poales; family Poaceae; genus Melocanna; species Melocanna baccifera. The sequence continues at coordinate 9,383,016 of CM070690.1, forward strand.
CGGCGCACGGACTCCGCTCTACTCGAGAGGTTTGCTCGAAGGAGGCTTTGGCTCTTTTTCTGTGGACATGCGGTTCGCCTCAATCACAGAGGCAAGCAACGAACTGATTTGAGCACTCTGCGGGAACCATTTGCAAGAGGTTCAGTGATGTGCTCGACAGTGTTTGCGCCCTTGCTGGAACCATCATTGCGCCATATGACCGAACGTATCAGGATGTGCATCCAAGGCTGCAAAACCCGTCGTTTTACCCGCACTTCAACAAGTGCATCGGGGCAATTGATGGTACGCATGTCCCCGTCGTTGTGCCACACAATGAGAGGGCCCGCCATTATAATAGGCACAGGGACACAAGCCAAAATGTGTTGGTCGTATGTGATTTCGACTGCCGGTTCGTATTTGTATGCGCAGGGTGGGGAGGATCAGCGCATGACACGCGAATTCTAAATCAAACTCTTCAAAAATACGCCGCTACCTTCCCACATCCGTCGGAAGGTAATACATTCTGAACAATTTTCAATACAACATTCTTCGCACAACATGCGCTAATCGTCCATTTGCATTACAGGCAAGTACTACCTTGTCGACTCAGGGTACCCTAATATGTTAGGGTACTTGGCGCCATATCGCAACAGTCGGTACCATCTTTCAGAGTTTCGCAATGGTACTACGCCCGTAGGGATGGAGGAGCTCTTCAACTTCCGTCACTCGCAAATACGAAACTGCGTAGAGCGCGCATTCGGCATGTGCAAAGGCAAATGGCGTATACTGTACCTGGTCCCTGCCTACAAGGGGAACAAACAGAGTGCGATTATTACGGCGTGCATGGCGTTGCATAATTTTATTATTGACTTTGAGTTAGGTAGGACGGTACCGCCTAACCACACATCACAACATGGGGGCCATTCCGCACCTCCACCATATATGTCGCCTTTGCATACGCATAATTCGAACGCTGCACTGATGGACATCACACGTGACTGGATCGTAGCTTCGTTGGTGGCCTAGAGATTATCATTTTATTTGCAATGTACTCGTATGTAGGTTGTATATGTAATTTCAGTTTATTATCAATTAAACTCTACTTTCAGCTGCTACAGTACTCCTTCAGCCGCTACAGTGTTTTTGTCAGCTGCTACATTGTTTTTTCAGTCACCTACAGTGTTTTTTCAGTCACCTACAGTATTTTTTCAGTAAAAACCAAAAACCATCGTTATTCCGATTACCCCTTACAGTACCGGCTGGGTCCCACTCCATGCACGGGTCGCTGCGGGCTGCGGAGTCAGCGAAATGTCTAGCACTCCTGTCTGGTGAGGTCCCCAGCAACTAGAGGTGGTGGTGGTTGTGTTGTGCGCCGGAAGCGAGGAGCAGAGCTGCCCCGTGCGCGCGTGCTAAGCTTCAGATCAACAGACGCGTACACAAGCAAACTGGATAGCAGGAAAGTTTTGTTACTCCGCGATCGGAAGAAGAGGATGGGGCCGGCAGCTGGACGGTCGTCCGGATAGGATAATAATAATATTATCTTTTTAGAATAACAACAGTAATTATCCATGTGCGAGAAGTCTGCTCGGCGTAGGCAAATCAATCCCAACACGTTGCCCTTTCTTCCCCTCTCGTGGTACTAATAGTACAACTGTACCAAGTACCAATTCAAGTTCCCTTCCTGCTTCCTCTCTCGTGTGACGCACCGCAACGCCGCTACTCTTCTCGGTGACGCGGTCGCCGCGATGCAGCGCTGGCTCCCGGAGATCCTCCGCCGCGCGGCCCCGGCCGCCGGAGGCGGAATCGCGCGGCGGCTCTCCTCCTCGTCCTCCCTCCTCTTCGACGACACCCAGGAGCAGGTAGCCCACACCCTCCCCTCGAATTAATCCCGCCTAGGCCTAGCTACTCCCATCCCCAATTCCGCCCGAATCGTATGCACAATCGCCACGGAATTAACCGTACATCGCGCCCGCTCCCGCGCCCGGTGGGTTGCTTGCAGTTCAAGGAGAGCGTGCACAAGTTCGCGCAGGAGAACATCGCCCCGCACGCCGCCGCCATCGACGCCTCCAACCACCTCCCCAAGGTAGCAGCAACTCTCTGATTATGCATGCATGCATGCATGCCATCAGGGCTTAGGGGATTCCCCCATTCCAGTCCCAGCCTGGAATTCGTTGGGGATTTGAAACTCTCAAAAGAAGCAAAGAATTGGGAATTTGGGATAGAGGGGTAACTAGCTTAAAGCATCAAACCATGTATTCATTGGTCTCTCTTGCATACACACATACATAAAGCTAACAGGCTTCTCTCAACAAAGCCCCTGGCTTATACTCATGCATACATCTCACACATATATTTCTACTGATTATGTGGGGTGTTACAAGCCTTTTATAGGCCAAGGAACGGACTCAACCAAACCGACTTGGAGAGCATTTGGCTGTTTCTTGCTAGTTTACAGCCCACACACGTTCATATACTTTGATAAGGCTAGCAAGCGACACGCCAGAGCACTTCTAGTTAGCTCCTGTACACTGCCAGCCAAGTTTCTAGCTATCTCCATTACTCACGGCCAGGTTCTAGCTAATTCTACAACATACAACGCCAGCTATAGTTTCTAGCAAGCGTCTTTGCGGATATGGAGTTACAGATGGAAGATTTATCTGGATAATTTTGCATGTCGGCAACTAGCAGATAAGTTTTGTTATCCAGCAACAACTCTACTCAAGAAAATAAATTAATCTCTAACAGAATTCACTTTGTTGCATGTGGTATCATTGATCGTGTTGTCGTGTTGCCCACAGGAGGTGAATCTGTGGAAGCTCATGGGGGACTTCAACCTCCACGGCCTCACCGCCCCAGGTATATTGTGAAGTGATTTCAGAATTCAGAGACACAAAAATATACTCTCCAGTCCATCTTTGAGTTTGATTAGGCATGTGGTCAACAGTGAACATCGTATTTTTACGCTATGTCATGTCTACCATGGTCAGCCTAGTCAAGTACTGGTACTTGCTTAATGTTTAAGACCTCCGTGTCATTTAATAAAGGGATAGATTAAGTTAGATGGATTGTATCGTACTGTTCTATAGACGAGTATGGAGGGCTTGGGCTCGGTTACCTGTATCACTGCATCGCCATGGAGGAGATCAGCAGGGCGTCTGGGTCGGTTGGCCTTTCTTACGGCGCCCATTCCAATCTGTGCATTAACCAGCTGGTACTAGTCTACTTTGCTTATAACTTGTCATTAGCCATTTCAATATTGTGTAAATTAATCCCTGATCAACATAATTGTAATGTATATGGTGTTTGTATATAGGTTCGTCATTGCAACCCTGACCAAAAGCAAAAGTATTTACCAAAGGTGCTTCCCCAGATTGTCAACATTGTTTCAATCAGACTTGAGTGTCGTCCAAATGCTCATTAGTATTTTCGGTATTTACAATTAACAATGTGTTTTACCTTTTATCTAAAGCTAATCAGTGGGGAGCATGTTGGGGCATTGGCAATTAGTGAGCCCAACTGTAAGTATCATTTCAATTGCCGTTCTGTTCTGTTCCAGTTCTGTGCAGGATTTCACATTAAATTCCTTCCGGCATGCCTATATGTACTTTCAGCTGGCTCTGATGTTGTCAGTATGAAATGCAAAGCTGAGAAAGTAGATGGTGGCTATGTCATTAACGGGAATAAGATGTGGTGCACAAATGGGCCATCTGCTCAGACACTGGTAATGTTCTGAGACCCTTGTACATTCATTCCCTCATGTTATCCGCAGTACTGTTTTGGTCATTGGTCATTAGCTGTGCTGGTTTTGTCTCTTTAGTGTTTCAATGTGTTCGCTTTAGCCGCTGTTCAACGAGTGTGTGTACACGTCCATAACATTTGTTAGTGTCAGCTTTCACCCTGTTGTCAAGATTTTGAGCACTGAATCTGATGGTTTCTTTCTACAAAAGAAGTTATAGTTGTTTATAGTTCTATGTAATCACAATAAGCCTGCTAATTCACTAAAGTTGGTATTTGCAGGTTGTTTATGCAAAAACAGATATCACTGCTGGATCAAAAGGAATAACTGCATTCATAATTGAGAAGGGGATGGCCGGGTAAGGAACTACTCCGTTCCCTTGCATTATGCATTATTGGGCATGAATGCATATCTTACTAGAATGTTCTGATCATGTGAAATTTATGGTATTAATGGTCTCTAATTGAAGTTATATTAAGTCTTGGATGGATAAAAGTTTAGGATAAATACGTTATATTTGAGTTGAAAGTACAAAATGTTAACATGCCATAATTTCACTGTGATTACAGGTTCAGTACTGCCCAGAAGTTGGACAAACTTGGCATGCGAGGAAGTGACACGTATGTTTTTTCTATTTAAGCAGGATAATTAAAAACGGTGCATTACATTCCTATTTAACAGATATCTACTTTACAGATGCGAGCTTGTCTTTGAGAATTGCTTTGTGCCTCACGAAAATGTTCTTGGTGAAGAAGGGAAAGGTATTATCTCCTAACTGTTTTGAAGCATATTCAAAACTCTTGTTGCTGTCCTAAGATCTTTATGGTTGTTTACAGTTAGTTGCCTATGCCACTCTACACACACAAAACTATGATAGTTCATGGATTTGATCCTATTACCATCCTGAAGGAGTTTCTGAACTCCCTCTTAAAAAATGAGTTCCTGAACTATATACCCATCTTGAATTTTCTTGATGCCTTTTCTTGTTGCAGGTGTTTATGTCATGATGTCAGGTCTTGATCTGGAAAGACTTGTATTAGCTGCAGGTCCTATTGGCCTCATGCAGGCATGCCTTGATGTTGTTCTTCCTTATGTTCGCCAGAGGGAGCAATTTGGCCATCCAATTGGTGAATTTCAGTTCATACAGGTATAGCCATGCAGCTCTTATATATGTCCTGTTTTCTCCTGTTTCTTGGTGCAACATTTTGTTAGTATACCCTACAGTCTTCCATAAAAAAACATTTTGTTAGTAGACATCTAGCATTAATCATAACGAGTGATCTTCTAATGCAGGGGAAAATGGCAGATATGTACACCTCGTTGCAGTCATCAAGGTAGGAATATGTGCTCAAGACTTTTACTGACAGGTTTAAACAGCTTCTTACTGCAGTTTTCTTTGTTGTTCAGATCATTTGTATACTCTGTTGCTAGGGACTGTGACAATGGTAAAGTTGACCGCAAGGTACTTTTAGAAGTCCTGAAGATATCACTATTTGTTCCTTTTGAGTTACATACTTGCATTGTTGCATCACCTGCATGTAGTTCTGCTGTTCAAGACAAAACTAAACAACTAATTCTGTGTATCATGCCCAGTAAACTCCCTTCATCTTCATCTAATATAATTTTTTTTGTAATCAGGATTGTGCTGGAGCAATTCTCTTTGCTGCTGAAAGGGCAACCCAAGTTGCACTTCAGGTAAAACCTTCTCTTCATTTCATTAGAATGTGTGTTACCTGTGTTGTTTTCTCATGAATTCTTTGGAATGCAATCAAACATCAAGGGATTTGCCCCTATTTAGTTTTCTTTCATCAGACAAATATAGTTGACTTCTCAAAATTTGCATTTGTCATCCCAGAACTCTCACTTGTCTTCCTTGGACAAACATTTTGTACTACCACACTATTGCAATTAGGAGTTTGCTGTTCTTATGAAATTTACTATTTTGTAACAGATGCTTTTGAACTAGTAATTTTCTGTATGTATCAAATTTTTTTGTGGTCCACTAAACCTTTCACTATGGCAGGCAATCCAGTGTCTTGGTGGCAATGGATACATAAATGAGTACCCCACTGGCCGTCTCCTGAGAGATGCAAAACTGTTTGAGATTGGAGCTGGCACTAGTGAGATAAGAAGAATGATAATTGGCCGTGAGCTCTTCAAAGAGGACTGAGACTATTCTTTTGCAAACCAGGTATCAATGCATATTGCTAACTGGAGGGGGTGAGCAGGATTTAGACAATTTGTCAATTGTCCCTGAGGTTCAATATTTGATGATGTTCTATCCGAACCTTCTCATGCTTTTGTATATTTCCAACATACTCAAATAAAAGTTCGACGTTCTTTTACTTGCTCTGTGGCTCTATTTGGTGTCTATAAAGTTGTTGCTTTGATACTGTGAGTCTCTGACTTGATGCATAATTGCATTTCATCACATTAGTACAGAGACAACAGACAGTATCTACAATCGCTGGTCCTGACAGGGAAGGCAGCGAGCCTGACATGGAGTTGATTCCATTACCTGAAAAACCATGGGGATATGAGGCAGGGTCCCATCGCTGGTCCTGGAAAAGCATTGCCTGGAGTTGATTCCATCATTGCAGGAGCTACGACATTGGCCGGATCAAAGTGCCACGTTGGGCAGCGATAAGAACAAAGATAAAGATGATAAGGTGGTCACGAATGAGAGGAAGGCTTGCTTCGGCAAGATCATCAATCCAATGCATTTTGTTCTTGGTTACTTTCTTGATCCATCTAAGCATAGTAACGTGTCCATGTCCAGACCCACCTATCGCCTCATGCCACCCCTATGAGTTAATCTCAAAACTGTCCACGTCATGTCATGTTGCACAATATCCTCCCTCATAACCCCAAGTTAATTTGACTTTCATGCCTACACCTGCTCATAATCGAAGTTGTTCTCCTTCGGCACCGTCAAGCTTCTCCGCCTTGGTTCATCGCGACCAGCGAGATTTCACCCGATTCCTCTGTACATGAGCATCTTATCTTCCTCTCCTATCTTTTGATGTGCTCGGTTTTGCCTCTCCCATCATATATTCATCGCCTCCATGACCCGAATGCCGCCGCCGCCCGCCTCTGTCGCCTGCCTAGAACATCACGCCTCTATCCAAACCACCACTACTATGAGGTTCTGCACATCGTGAGCACTACGTTTTCCCTCCTCAACCGTGCCTTGCCACCACTCCGTCGCCGCCTCCTGTAGGCTATAGTTCACCTCTCCCCCCTCATCGTTCTCCCAATCTCTTTGCAAGGAAGGAGATAGAGCTAGCATGTGGGCCTATGGGCCACATATAAATATTAACTTCTTTTATAATATTAACTTATTTGCCCATTGCTAACTATGGTGCTTGCTTGTCATAACTCAAAACCCCAAAACCAGCTGACCCATCAAAATATCTGCACATCGGCGTCAACTTAGAGCAGAACCGCATTCAATAGACCTTGGGAGGTAAAATAAACGGTATTGATATTTAGGATTGTAAAACATTTGATTTTGCTATTCAAGGTTGAAACTTAAAAACTTTCACATAGTTGAGAGGGTAAAGTAGACATTCATTTATTTTGAAGAACAAAATAGTATGTAGCCTTTTTTTTTGAGACGTATGTGGACTCTGTTGATGGACAGAACAGTTCCAGCAATGATTAGGTTTCTTGGGCCATATTGAATCCACAACTTCACATTGTAGGGTTGGTCACTTGGTCAAGCCTAGAGTGTTGAAGCATGATATCCCTGTTATTGCTCCTTTAACAACCAAACTTAACAAGAACAATCCAACATTTTAAGTTACTTATCAAGTCGCTGCAGCATATTTAGGTAAATACTGTACCAGTTAAAAGCAGCAGCAGCGAAAGGCAAGTTTCTCAAGCTATATGTTTTATCGACTCAAGTCACCGTCTCAATGTAATACTACTGGAGTACGTAATGCTAGCGTTCTGCATGAGGGTTAGTGTTACCAAATAGGTGTTTTTGCTGCCTTGATGTGTCTAGCTAGCTAGATAAGCCCAATCAATCCACCTGTTTCTTTGTACTATAGATCCCTGACATTGTTACATCGTTATGAGACAATAATTTCATTTACAGATTCTAATTTATATGTGAGAATTTAGCCTTAAGGCTCTCACGAAATTGCAAAGTTACATGTTGTGAGACAACCTAATAAATTTGCATAACAGATACAAGCATAGGCAATACTGGTTTTTATAACCTGTTGACGTAGGGGCTATAATGCCTTGAGATTGATCCCTGACACCTTTATGAGACAAGAATGTCATTTACAAATTCTAATTTCTATATGGCACTTCAGCCCTAAGGCTTGCACAAAATTGCAAAGTTACAAGTTAGGAGACAACCTAAAAGACTTTGCACAATGGATATAAACATAGCCATTAATGGTTTTTACAACCTGTTGGCTTCAATGGGGGCTATAATGCCCTGGGATTGAGCTTTCTTTTCTTGAATTTGAGCTTTCTGCTTCTGTCTCATGGCGCCCCATTCAATGGCCTCAGCAACAGCTCGTTGACGATCGAATGTGCTCTCATCTTGCTTAGTGCTACTTGTTAATGAGGGATCTTCAACTTGTTTCTTTTGGGATATGGTACTAGGCTTCTCTTCATAGCGTGCGGGCACTTCTGCGAGGAATCCCAATGCCACCACAGCGTCACTCATGTATGGCCGAACTGATGCTTCCTCTTGTAGGCACATTGCTGCCACGCCCACAGCCTGGTTCAAATCTCTCTCTGGGTAGTCACCTCTAAGAAGAGGGTCTACGAGCTCATGGTACCTCCTCCTGTCTTTGAGCATGGGCTTGGCCTGTTGATCACACATGAATTTAACAGTCAGAAACCTTGTAGCAGGCATCTTTTTTGAATAATTTCTAACTGAGTATTTTATATGCATTTGCCATATCTGACATGTTCCATTTGTCAGAATGATATTTCTGAATTATATAGGCAATCAGTTTCTGAGGATAAATGCTGGTGTAATCAAGTACATTAAGGGCATACCCAGTTAACCAGAATTTGATCACTCGCTGGTCTGGAGGAATCCACAGCTCTTCTTCCTGTGATCAACTCAAGTAGGAAAACCCCGAAACTGTAGACATCAGTCTTGATAGTTAGCTGGCCTGTTCTTATGTATTCTGGAGCGCAGTACCCATATGTGCCCATCACCCGAGTCGAGATGTGTGTCTTTTCCCCAACAGGTCCTAGCTTTGCGAGCCCAAAGTCTGAGAGCTTAGGGTTGTACTCCTCGTCAAGAAGGATGTTGGGGGACTTGAGATCCCGGTAGATGACAGGCGGGTTTGCCTTCTCATGGAGGTATTCGAGCCCCTTAGCAGTTCCATGGGCTATCTTCATCCTAATATCCCATCTTAGTGGTACTTGATCAGGAGTGTTCTCTGCAATGGCAATCCAACTTGTAAGTTCTTGTTGCATCTAATAATTAAATGTGCTGATGATGACAGCGTTAGAAAATCATGTTATACTGTTGTCTGAATATACTTCATAGGGTTTTATTCTGAACATAATGTGTTTGAAAGTATAGACACTTCCGTTAGTTCTATGATCAATAGAATCTAGGTTTTCACCATAGATTAACTTGGATGTTGTCAAGTGAGCACTGGAACTTAAATGTGTTAGTGTATGGATGTTGTCAATTGAGCACTGGAACTTAAATGTGTTAGTGTAGAAAAATACTACACTTACCAAGCAGGTGGTCTGCAAGTGAGCCAAGGGCCAAGTATTCATAGACCAGTAATCTTTGATCTCCGTCTGCGCAATAGCCTACCAAGCTGACCAGATTTGGATGGTGCAAGAGGCTGAGCATCAAGACCTCAACTAGGAACTCTCTGTTGCCTTGAAATCCATTCAGGTCTAGTTGCTTGACAGCTACAAGCTGATCATGCATTGAAAAATAATTGAAATAGTAAACAATTTTGTGACAAGTGAGCAAGATTGTATCTGAAGAATGTTTCATTAATCATTATTGTATATACCTGGCCATTTTCAAGCTGGCCCTTGTATACCCTGCCAAAGCCCCCCTCTCCCAGGAGGCAGTCGGAGCGGAAGTTCTTGGTGGCTGTCGCTAGCTCACGGAATGTGAATGCTTTTGCAGTTTTGGCCATGGCAGAACTTCCTTTGGCAGGTTCATTGTTTGTTGTTGTTTCAGGTGACTGCATGTGTTTTGAAGAGAGAGATGATGGCTTGTTGGATTCTGCAATGGTGAGTTTTAGCATTCATTAAACAGAATTTCATTTTGTGCTTATTTATTAGGTCTAGATTTTGTTCTCTACTAAATTCAAACCTAGCCTGGTTCAAGATTACAGAAACAATAGATTGTAGCCATCCATGTTGTATCTATAAAAATCATTTTGATCCATCATGGTTTTTATTTAGAATTAAACAAAATTTATGGGAATAAGTATAACACCAAAATGCATGTGACACTAATATAGAATATAGTGGCTAGATAGATTCGGTTTAGACAAATATACACAGATATCCAGAAGGGACTAATGTGGCACAGGGGTGTCATTTGTCCTTGAACAGAGATACAGTGAATGGTCTGTATGTAGAGGCTTAAAGGAATCTGCTAAGGAAACCATTGAACCATGGATTATTTAACTACTAATGTCCATCTACAAAAATCATTGTGGGGAAGAAGAGGACATATTAAGAATTGCAAATGTTGGAGCTTTTCTAGAGCATTGTATTTTTGCTTATGATTGGCTGATTGGGTGCTGACAGTGCTGCCAATCAACCTTGTTCATGCTATCAGTTTGAATACCAAACATATGGATTTCTTTTTTTTAGCTAGCAGTGGCAGGAGCATCATCCATGATTCTTACCAGATTCCTTGAGGGACACTCCGTATCGCTTTGAGACGGTATTCACAACCGTGACCTGCCTTGACTCGATCCACTTCGATGGCATCTTCTTGTTTGGCTTGAAGCATGAAAAGCAGCTCATCTCTCCCAGTGTGAAATCTCCAATCCCTGGTTCTCTGCTCTTACAATTGACAAACCTCCTCCTTATGTACACAATGGCAGCAAGGATGAGTTATAGACAGCTTCCCTTTTCCTTTCTTGCTGAAGATCCCCTACCCAAGTTATAGATTGTTCTTGCTCGCTGCACGAAAAATGTGATCTCTGTGAAGAAAATGAGATCCCTGTGAAGAAAATGTGGTCAAATAGGAGAAGCATTTTCTTCATGCCTTTGTGGAGGACAATGTGCTGAACCAAGAATAGGATCTCTCTTGATTTGGGGCCATGAACCATGATTGAGTTCTAAAATTAGAAGGTATGCTTCTTTGAGGATCTGTGTCATTGAGAACGCGCTGGATGTAACGCCTTTCCTTAGAAAGTTTGGATTCTTGAAACCGAGGCCGCTGGATTTTGGCCTTTGTTCTCTCCACGGTTAGAATTTTAGAAAATGTCTTGTTTTGGCTGCTTTAAGAGTGCCTGATCTGGGTGGTACACTAGTTGTCAGCTGGTCCAAACTTGATCAAAACTGTGTGCTCATTGTTCCAATTTAGATCGGTTTGATCTGGATGTTATCTGCTTTCAACTAGGATCCTGATCTGTGGTGACGTGAAGTGCTGCTGTTTGTGTATGTGCTAACAAAACAACTCAGCATCACTGTTATTATAGGTTTTGAGCAGCCAGTTAAAAGTAAAACCGCTTTCTTTAGCCCTCAGGGACTGGTTGTCTGGTATATGAATGATTGTACTAGGTGAAAGTCCTTTCTGAGTCTGTTGTGATCCAGGGCATGTGAGAGAGACTGTAGGCACTCACTGCTGGCCGTCCTTTTCAGCCTGTGCTGGACAGGCACGTTGGGCTCGCATGGTTGCATTGCATCCATCGGAAATTCCCATTACTGTCTGTTTGTTTTCATTTTTCTAACAACAAGATCTAGTTATCAACTCTTCAGCACTAGTACTAATCAACAAGAGATGTCCTCATCTGAGGACAAATGAATACACAGCGAGTGAGCTCTGTAGAATCAAATCCACATGATCAAAGTCCAAATAAATGCACCGAAAATTCTCGACAGGCTTGCCGACGCCCTCAACCCCACGTTGGCAGTATTACAGCCTTTCTTTCTCGCTTTTAAAAGCTATTTTAGAGTTTTTCTACTGTAAAAAGCTTTTAAATATGACGTCTTTTTAAGTAGGGTATATAATTTAATTGTAGTACATACTGTAACACTTCATTTATATTGGCTAAAATCACATATAAATTTCTGTTACTTCGTACTCTCTCTCACAAATAACCTAAAAGATATAAGTCATAGCCAAAAATCATAAGCTAAAAATAACAGGCTAAAGCTCCACTCGATTCGATTTCAGCTTCTAGTTCGCAACTCTTTAATTTTGTCTTTTTCTAGATTTTTAGCTTGTTTAGGCTTTTTTGTTTTTTCTTTTTTTTACGTTTCTTTGTATTATCCGTGATAGAATAATATATTTTTTATTTTTATTTTTTTAAAAAATTTAATTACGCTAAAAACTATCCGTAGTATAATATAAAATAAGTTAGCTATAATAAAAAATTATAAATTAATAAAAAATCAAGTTAAACAGGGACGGCCACTAGGAACTTTGTGATTTGCCTGCTTTTCATGTCAACTGATGACATCTGTCTGGAACACAGACAGATGCAGCCATGCAGGGCAGGCCCTCGTGCCAGCAAAGTGATCATGTGATGTGGGTGCCTAACAACAATTTGCGTTCACCCATGCAAGTTCAAGGACCTCCCGTGCAATTCGCTTTGGTGAACTTACATTTCGGTGGCTAGTGGTAGTAAAAAAAGCTTGTTAGTAGAGCTTGGTTCACTCGGTTTATTAGTTTATTTTTAAAAATACTTTTAAATTATATATAAAATAATATTAAATTAAACTATATCAATTTTAAAAAATCTTGATAAGGCAAGATCTTGACTCAAAATTGACCGTATCGGTGGCTGTTCGCAACTAAGCATGTCACACAAACAAGTGATCTCTTTCTGTTAGCCTATCATTCCGTTTCCATTGTAACTGTTAGCCTACCATCATATTCCCACTGTGACGTCTCGGTTCAAGGTGATGTTGTATGTATTCATATTACCATTGTTATATGTCTTCACATTAGCAATTTATCCACATTACCATTGCTACATGTATTTATATTAGTGTCACCATTGTATATATATTTCTGTATATCAATAAATCAGTTAAGTGCTTCATTTCTATAAGCCTTCATAGTATCAGAATTTTAGGTTTTCTAACTTCCAAATCCTAGCGTCGCTGCTTGTCTTTTGCTACGCTGCTCTTGGGAGGAGCATCTCCACTCGAGGGCAGCCATCTAGCCGCCCTGGCGTTGGACGACATGGTTCTCTTGCATCGTTGCCTCAGCATCCAGCCGTCGCTGGTGCCGCTTCAAGTAGACTGATCGATGGTGACCGCAGCGGAGCTGTACCAGCGAGTGCTCAAAGCGGTGCAGAAGCACGTCGGTGCGGGCGCCTCCAAACAGCACTTCCGTTGACTCCCACGTTGCGCCACTCGATCGTCGCACCTCCCTCGTCGCCCTGGCATGGACGCACCACTGTGCCGCTGACTCTCGTGCCACGCCACCTGGCCTTCACGCCTCCCACGCTGCCCTAGCGTGGACAGCGCCATCGACTACCTCTCTTTCCTCTCTCTCTCTCTCTCCCTCCCCTACACCACTCTGGTGCCACCTCTAAACCCACTATCGCAGGCGACTTCCCTCACAGTCGGTAGCCTCCTCAGCTCCTCCTCTCCTTCCTCCATCCTGTTGTCGGATCTGGCCTCCGCGTCGCCGGATCCAGCGCCCTCCGCCCGTCTCCTGGCTGCTGCGCCTCACCTGCACTACCACCTCATGGCTACAGCACCCATGGCCTTGGCTCCCTCCTGCCTAGCCTCGCCCCCTCCTGCTCTGGCTTCTCCCTCGGCTCTCTCTCTTTCTTTGAGCTCACATCACTTGTGCGAGCCTGCTTTTTGAGCACCGTTTTCTCCCACCCACCACCCTTCTTCCTCTCATCTAGCTATGGGTATCTCTAATGGACTTCTCAGTCCACGCCCCATTGGTGTACCGCAGTGACATCTACCTGTTTCAGTGGTCGGCCATTACTTTCTTCTTACTTGTCTCCCCTTCACCCCAACTCCTCTATGTCGCCGCATCCACGCCCGCCACCCCTCTTTGTCCTCTGGCCACACCATCTCCTCCCTCCTCCTCTGTGCCACCGACTGCCACCATTAGAGCCTGTTCTATTCTCCCTTTGCTTCCTAGTCCTCCACCGGCCGTCTCCGTTCTTTGTGCCATCCTTCTCCCTCTATAGCTTCCTTCCTCCCTCCTCCTACTCTCACTGTCTATATTGACGCTGATTGAGCTGGGTATCCGGACACTCGCAAGTCCACCTTGGGCTATCCTTGGCAACAATCTGGTGTCTTGGTCGTCTAGGCAACAATATACCATGTCTCGTTCTAGCGCTGAGGTTGCGTCATCACCAACGTCATTGCATCATGTTAGCTCCACCAATTTCTTTTCGCCTCGTACGCCGACGTCTTCACCAAGGGACTTCCCACTGCTATCTTCAAGGAGTTTTGTTACAGCTTGAATGTCTGGTCCGCTCCCGTTCCAACTGCGGAGGATGTTAGCCTACCATCCTATTTTCACTGTGACGCTTTGGTTCAAGATGATGCTGTATAGATTCATATTACTATTATTGTATGTCTTCACATTAGTCATGTATTCATATTACCATTGTTATATATATTCATATTAGCATCACTTCTATATATATCCCTATATATCAATAAATCAGTTAAGTGCTTTATTTCTGTAAGCCTTCACTTTCTACGAGCCGAGGAATAAGATTTCTGATGTACTAGAACAACAGAACGATGGAGACCACTACCAGATTATGGCATTGGGCAATCATCCCTTCCTTTGAAGAGATTTGAGAGAGAAAGCTACACCTTTCCATCGTCCGTCGCTATAGCACAGGAGGAGGAGGAGACCTGCATGAAGAAAAGGGGAAACCCCACAAAGTCCACTTACCATCAATCCATCCCATTCCTTCCCAACCCTAAAAACACAATGCAATGCCCAGGCCCCTATCTTTCTTTCTTTCTTTCTTTCATTCCCATCAAATTACGAGAGCTTCATAATTCCAGATTGACAGTGACTCCGTACCGTCCGTCACAAGAATGAAAGTGTCGCCTACGCCAAGTACTTGCATTTTCTCAGGCCCCAATATTTATTCTCTCTAAACTTCATCATTCAAGGTGCTGGATGGCCTGTTTGAGAAATATGTTTGATTCAAACCGGGTAAATTGTTGCAAAATCAAAACACAAGCTTCTGCTGCACCTGAAGATGTCGGCGAAACGTTTGATGAGCCAACATTTCATAACGGTAGTGACAGTATTCCTGCCATTTTGCGAGTCTGTTTGATAGCGTGGAAGCCTCCAAATTAACTACACAAGGGCCTGCCTGCCTACCCCCCTGAGAACAACACTTCATGGAGGATAGCACATCCATTTCTCCCTTGCCCCCGTCCAATCCACCTCAGGCATACCCTGTGTGATTTGTATTGGCTTTTGCTAATGATTTTTGGCTGTGACTGATGAATAATAGTAGCTAATAGAAACGGCTGATCAATAGTAATGCATTATATAAGAAAGACGGTGCAACAAAAGACATTACAACATTCAGACCGCTATACGACTTAGAGGAATTGTGACATAATAAAATACAAAGTGTGTGTACAACATGTGAAAGCGCTAAATAGTGACTCATAGAAATGACTTATAGAAACTAGGACGCTTGTATTGGTTTTGGCTTTTGAAAACAGAAACCAAAACCAATATAAACGGGTCATATGTCCCTAATAAGGCTGATATGATGTGTGGCTCTATCCGGATCCTCCTGTGTTTTGATAGCCGTCCGATCGATCGCAATAGATGGTCTTGATCACACGGATCGGAGTGTTACACCGCGCATGATCTAGACCATTTGCCCAGTCGATCGGACGGTATATGCACACAGGCTGATCACCGGGAACCGGCCGGCCTCCGAAAACCGCCGGCGTACCGGCTTCCAGGCCCCACTGTTGTGCCGGCCCCACGCGGGGCAGCGACAGGGGGATCACGGGATAGCCAGAAAGACGGGCAATGATTTATCCAGGCGGACGTTGACAATTCAATTCCAGGCTCACGGCATTAGCTGGTGCGAGCAGACACAGGTTGTAGCGCTAGGATTAAGTGCCCCCATTCCCCTGTGACTTTCGGTTGGTGACATGAATCATGGATGGCTTCCACGCGATGCTAAAGCAAAGCTACGCGCCACTAGAAGAGAGAAGATTACTAGTACCAGCACTAGATAGATTGATGCTTTCCTTGCCTCTGCCCAATTGCCCAAGTATTGGATTCCACACCGAACAAATCATTCTTACATCTACATGATATTTCCCTCCTTGCGATATCACAAGAAGATATTTTTGTTCGTACCAATCTGACCAACGTGCTATTATTCTTGCTTTGTGGCAAAAGGAACTAAGCTACAATTCGAATAAATAATCTGAATTACATATTATTATCAAGAGAAGTGTTACAAATTGGGGAGTCCAATGCTAATCTATGTACTCAATACATACATGATCTTTTTCGCATTCGAGAAGAATTAACAAGGATTTCGGTTCAGCCACCGTTCCATTCCATGGACCTCGATCGATCACCTGGCGTCGCCGCCGGTGCTGCTGAATCCGATGTCGTGGCCGCCTTTGCGCAGCGTGCTCGTGAGCGACGACGAGCTCAGCGAGTCCGACGACGAGTCCAACAGGTTCAGCCCCAATGCGTTGTAGTCCGACACGCTGTCCTGCAGGCTGAGCAGGAGCTGGTGGTTGGCGCTGAAGCTCATGGACGGCCGCGTCGCCGGCACGAACGGCGGGTCGGCCTCGCCGCCTAGCGTCTGCACCACGGCGCGCATCCCCGGCCGGAGTGCCGGCTCGGGGCTGGAGCACGCCAGCCCGACTAGCAGCACCCTCCTCATCTCCCCCTCGTCGTACTGGCCGTCCAGCCTCGCGTCCACGGCGTCCAGCACGCGGCCTTCGCCGTGCAGGCTCCACACCCACTCGACGAGGTTGTTGCACCGGCCCTCTGTGCCAATGGGCCTGCGCCCGCACGCCACCTCGAGCACGAGCGCGCCGAAGCTGAACACGTCGGTTCCCTCGGTTGCGCGCCCGGTGAGGAGGTACTCGGGAGCCAGGTACCCCATCGTGCCGGCCGCGGCGGTCGCGTCGGGGGACTCGCCGTGCTCGGCCTGCCGCGCGAGGCCGAAGTCGCCGAGGCGCGCGCGGTACGCCTCGTCCAGCATGACGTTGCTCGACTTGACGTCACGATGGATGACGCGGCGCTCGCACTCGTGGTGGAGGTAGGCCAGCGCGGAGGCCACGCCGGCGAGGATCTCGCGGCGGTGGTGCCACGGGAGCACCGGGGACGAGGCGTCGAACAGCGCCTTGTCGAGGCTGCCGTTGCGCATGTAGTCGTACACGAGCAAGATCTCGCCTTTCTCGTAGCACCAGCCCTGGAGGCGGAGAAGGTTGCGGTGGCGCAGGCCGGCGATGATGGAGAGCTCGGACAGGAACTCGGAGCGCGCCTGCGCCCCGTCGGCGTTGGCGTTG
Organism: Melocanna baccifera; assembly: GCA_036346265.1. Taxonomy (NCBI): domain Eukaryota; kingdom Viridiplantae; phylum Streptophyta; class Magnoliopsida; order Poales; family Poaceae; genus Melocanna; species Melocanna baccifera. The sequence continues at coordinate 9,400,420 of CM070690.1, forward strand.
GTGCAGCGCTTCACGGCGACCATGGCGCCGGTGTCGGGGATGATGCCCTTGTACACTGTGCCGAACGCGCCGTTGCCGATGACGCGGGACGCGTCGAAGCCTCGCGTCGCGGCGCTGAGCTCCTTGTAGGTGAACTCCCGCGGCGACCGCGCCAGCGCTGCAGCCGACCCGAGGCTGTCGCGCTTCTTGGCCACCGCCAATGCCGTGCGCTTCCTGGCCCTCGCGCGGCGCGCGAGCGCCCACAGCGCGAAGCCAGCGAATGAAACCGCCACAAAAGCCCCCGCCGTCGCGGCGCCGGCTACTGCTGCGTGCGCGGGCGGGTGCCGCGAGCCGACATTCCCCGCCGTCGAACTGACCGGGGCGCTCGCGGCCGCAATCGAGCTGGTCGGCGCCGAAACCGTCGCCGCTGGTGGCGACGGCGTGACTCCTGGGAGCTGCGGGGACGAGGGAAGCATCGGATTTGCACTCGGTGGAGGGGGAGCAGTAGCCGAGGAAACAGGCGCTTCCGGCGGCGGCGTCGGATGCGGCGATTTGGACGGCGACGGGGACGGGGACGAGAAGGTCCACCACTCGACGGCGTGCATCTCCGTGCTGCCCTGCGTGGACGCCGAGAATCCAACGAAAGCGGCGTCCTTGACATACTCCCCAAGATCGAGCGGCGTGGATAGCACCGGCTCCGGTGGCTTCTTGGGCGAATGGGATACGAAGACCTCCATGAGCCCCTTGCTTGAGTAGTCGATCCAGGCGTAGACGGTCCTGCCGCTGGTGAGGTCGACGCCTGCGCCGTCGAGGTCGGCGACGGCGGCGGACACCATGGTCCCAAGATCGAGGCCGACGTGGTTGCCGTTGACGTCCCCGAACTGGACGTCCATGAGGGTGTCGAACTCGACGGCGACGTCGGTCCCGGGGGCGACCCCGATGTATGGCCCGGCTTCGCCGAGGGCGGCGTCGTCGGCAGCGACGACGAAGGCGAGCCCCCCGCCGACGGAGGAGGGGTTGAGGGTGGCGACGGTGAAGGCGAACTGGGTGGAGAAGCCCCCGAGGAGCGCGACGGGGGAGGCGTAGAGCGCGCGGCCGGCGCCGGAGGTTGGGACTGGGAGGTCGCGGGAGAGGCGGATGGTGTTGTTGTTGAGGTGCGCGTCACCGAGCAGCTTGAGGCTGGCGAGCGTGAGCGTGGCGTAGTCGAAGCTCAGAGCGGCGGCCGCGTCAGCGAGGAGGGCAAGAAGCAGGAGGAGCAACGCAAGTGAAAGTGCAGCCCTGGTCATGGCGGGCGCGGCGGGTGGTGGTGGCAATGGCATGGGAACTAGACGACATTAGTACATGGGAAGGAAGGGAAGGGAAGCAGGAGAACAGCGAGTGAGGTGAGGTGAGGAGTTGGTGAGGTGGGAGATTGCAGAAAGCTTTAGAAAGAGTGAGGAGGTGGGGATGGCGGCGACACGTGCGACGGGGTCGCTACGCAACGGTAGGGAGGGAGGAAGAAGAGTGACTACTGGAGAGTGGCCCCGTTCCAAATTTTCAGAAGCCGAAAGTGTCTTTTTAACATGGTTATTTTTATTGTATTTTTCTTCTTTTCGCTATTATTTTTCTTTATATCATCTATAAAGATATAATATAATATAATATTTTATTAATTAAATGTCCCAAGTAAAAAACTAGTAACGTATTTTAACCGAGAACCAAAAAGCCAGGATCCATCGGCTGCGGCCGAATTGTACAGGGCGAGGCGAGCTGGGGAAGCCGTGGATTTCTGGGGTGGGTTGGGCCGCTTCTCCCGTGGTTTTCTTTCTGGTGGTTTGGACGGACGTGTTACTATGATCGTGGAGGAGCTGTGCGGTGCGCGCACAGAACGGCACACAGATTAGCCGCTGCACGCCGTGCCATTCTTTTCTGCCCATGGCATCTCTGCTGCCCTGCCGCGCCCCCACTCACTCATCAAACGGTAACAAACGCGCTGCCCTCCCCTGCCGTTCGCACGTCGCATCACATCGCATGGCATATTGGCATCACGGTCGCCGCCCCTCGGTCGACGAGTCGCGTACGTGTGTGTACAAAGGATCCGTGAACCAACGTCTGCAAACTTACCTGCTGCCGTTGGACTTGCGCTATGTACACCTGAAGTCCGCACGTTCTAAAAACCACTCCTCTACGATAAATAGTTTTTTACAGTATTATTTTTTAAATAAAATATCTTTTTAAGATGAATGTATAAATTAATTATAGTAGACACTACAGTGACTTTAATTATATCAGCCAAAATCGAGTACGAATCTCTCTCCGTACTCTCTCTTATGAATAGACAAAAACTATAAACTGTAACTTAAAAGAACAACCCATAAATATTTATCCGGCCTTTCATTTTTTTGTTTGGTTCGGACATTTATTAATGGATTAATCTTCCATATAGTGCAAAAACATATATGCTCTAAATAGGGCTAGTTGTACTATTAGGCAGGGGCGGATGCAAAGAGGACTACCGAGGTGCATAGGACATCAGTCCAATTTTATTTTTCTATTGTATAGTCTATGTAAATTTAGGTGTGAACCTCCAACAAAAACTTGAATGACACCTGGCCAACCCAAAGATTAAAGCTCTCGGCCTCTCGCCTCCCATTGCTCCACTCGACGCTACTATAGTTGGGCCCAAGACAACACCAATCAAGACTCAGGACACGTAGCCTAGCATACGCCAGTACAGAGCCCAAGGCGCTCGGCCAGCCAAGCCAATCCATGAAGGGAATATAGCAGGCAAAGGCTGCACAACACGCGCATCGCATTGCTCTAGTCACCTACGTCTCGTTCCATCCCACCTGTCCCACTTCGTTTAAAAGCAAAATCCACCCTTTTGCTTGGTCGCAGGCTCTCAGCCACCGGCTGCCATTGATTAAATTTATGAGTTATGATTATTTTTTGTCAAATTATAGGGTTCGGAATTAGCGTTTCAATTTGGGTTTTTTTTAAATTGAAATACCCACCTACTTCATTGCAAATCGGAGGCAAAATTATACATATAATTATGGGGGTGTTCTTTTGGGCTGTGGCCAATGGTTTTTATCTGTATTTTTCAACATAACAATGAACGATGGAGACACCGATATGGATGACAACACGGCTTTATGCTCGCGAATCTATTTGAAGAATTCGCTTCAAGAGGCTGTCCCATTTTGATGTTTGTCTTTTTAACTTTCGGAAAAGTTAAGAGCCAAAAGCAGACACCGAAAAACAAAAGAACACGCCTTATATGTACGGCAAAGTGGTGAACCCCAGTCATTTTAGCTCTGGTTGCGCCCTTGCTATCAGGGCGCGAAAATATATATGAATCATTTTTTATACTCTTGGGAGTATATACTTCCACTTTCAATATACCACTTAAATAGATATTTTATACCTCTATATCACTTTTGGTATATTTAAATATTAATTCTAAGATACTCCAATGCGACTTGGTTGAAAAATTTTCAACGAAGCACTTTATTTTTGCTATATACACTTTTTTATGTGTAAAAAGAGTACATACACAAATTATACTATGAAAAGTGGGCTTTGATGAAATTTTTTATGAAACTCACTTTGAAGTATCTTATAATCATTATTAGAGTGTGATCAAAATTTTTCGCATATGATACATATGCGAAATACTTATTTTAGATCATGGTATCCAGGCACCATGATGTCCCGGTTATATATATATATAATATATATATATATATTCTACCTAAATGAACTTAACATACTTATTTAGCACTTTGGAGATACTCATATACTAATTATAAGATATTTCAATGTAAATCACATGAAAAAAATTACAAAAGAGTTTATAATTTTTTGTGCATTATGCAAATACCTTTATATATGCACACAATGGCGGACCTAGAACCAAGTTTTAGGGGGAGCGGTAGTTGGACATGACGTACGAAAGATAAACGCACTAAGCATAAAGTGAACTATATTTTACAATCTATGACACATAATTAACATAGAGATATAGTAAAAATACAAAATACAACAAAGATTGTGCCTTGGTAATAGATAATATGCCTCTCAAAGCCCATAAATATATGTAAACAACTATCTATACACTAAAATTAGCAAACTTAGTGATGAAATAAAAAATTGCATATGTGAATAGTATAAAGATTGAAAAAAATGATGAAACATACCATTACCTAGGATTGAGTGGTAGTAGTGCAAGTACGAGGTAGTAGCATTCTACGAGATTTCATGCTTTAAAAGTGTTTTCCGATTCTATCATTATCAAGACTTCTAAAGATCACTTGCTCAGTGTAGCATATCATCAAGTCACTGAACCACTCATCCGCTATTGTATTGCATGAATCTATCTTGATAATATTCATTGCCAAAAAGACTCTTTCAACCGATGTCGTGTTGCTATTAGAAGGATTAGTATTAGCTCAATAAGGCAATAGACCAATATGAATGTTCTATTTTTTTTTCATGTTTCAACCATCTTTTGAGCTAGCTTTGCAATATCACCACATCCATAGAATTTTACACTTCTTCTAACAAATGTTTGGAGCTGATTTCTTAACAACAAATGGTCAACTATGTCAAAGTGCTTAGCATAAATCTCAGAAAGTCGAACAAGCTTATCTACATCAAACTTGGAGAAAAATTCTTTTTGATCAAGATAAGACAAGCATACCAGTAACTTCGAAGAAAATTCATTGAATCGACGGTTTATCTCTGATGTAATGGCATCAATAACAGTAATAAAAATCTCAACATGATGATAGTGAAGGTAAGTCATCGTATATTTCCTATGTGCAGACATACTTCTAACTGAAATGAGTTCTTTCATATTTGGCACATGAATCTCATTTGCTTCACAAAAGCCTTTTACTCATTGGAATAATGGCTCCCATCCATTGTTCCTCATGTCCTGTAAGCGCACTTTCACATCTACAAGTAAACCAATAGTTTCAACAATATTTTGATCCTTCCTTTTCAAAGCAAGTGATAACTTATTTGTAATGCTCCATCACGACTTGATGGTTGACATGCATCTTTACTCATAATCTCTAGTACCTCTGACACTGCCTCTCACATTTGATAAATATGCAGTAAGGTTTTTAGATGAGAGCCCCATCTAGTATCGGAAGGTCTAGCTAGGCTCATTTATTGATACAATCTTATGCCAGTGGCAGCTTTATCAGTCTCTAGTCTCTTCAACAAGACATCTTGATGCTTTGTAAGTAATGCATCCATTCTCTTGCAAGATGCACTCACAGTGGTCACTATTAAGGGAATATAGTTAAATAAATCAGCAATAGCTCTACTACAACTTGCAACAGTCATAACCACTAACTGCAACTGATGGGCAAAGCAATGGACATAGAAAGTATACGGATTCCCATCTCAGATATGCCTTTGCAAATCATTAAATTCCCCTCTCATATTTAAAGCTCTATCAGAACCCTGCTCTTGTAGCCTAGTAATTGATAATTGATGCTCTCTAAGCAAAGAAAACAAAGCTTCCTTTAATGCAGTAGATGTACAATTTATCACATGTTTAATACCAAGAAATCTTTCAAGAACCTTCTCTTAATCATTCACAGATTTATGCTAAGTTAAAACACAACCATATCATTACACGAATAAATAGTACAATGTAAAAACGTAAAGGGGCCATTTGCTCAATACCTCAAAAATCATAGCCATTTGCTCCTTTATTAATATATCTCGTGAATCATCAATAAGCATGGAGAAATTTCTATCTCCAATCTCTTCCATAATCACGTTCGTGGCCTCTTGCGCACAAGCTTTTGCAAGATCCTTTTGAATTTTTGGAGAAATTACCTTACAATATAAAGGGGCTTGATCGAACGCTTTCTTCATTTCCTTATTTTTATCTTTGTACCACTTAACCAATTCTCTAAAATTTTCTGTGTTGATGGAAGTTAAGGATTCATTGTGTCATCGGAAAGCTTCACCTTGCAATAGAAGAAATCTTGCACAATCTAAAGAAGCAGTCAAACAAATTTTGTATGCAATTTCAGACTCTCAGCCATGATCAGAAAGTCTTTTGAGTCACACTTGCCCTTTGATTTCTAAAATCCTCGTAGTCCCCCTAGCAATGTTGTGAAAACTAATAGGTTCATTGACATGTTTATCAAATGCCTATAAAGCTTTCTTCTAGTTGGAGTACCCTATTGTTGTAAATACATCATTACCAAATTTTTTGAGTCTTCCTGGTTTCTTGAAAGAAAAACAATAGAAACAAAAGGCAGCATCCTTTTTCACACTATATTCCAACCAATCATATTTATTATACCAAGATTATTGAAATGCCCTTAAACAATCATTTTGCATTCTGTGATGAAAATTATGGCCTTTTGGTTGGGTTGGAGCTCTCAACAAATGCGCTGCCTGCTCAGGGCCTCAGGCCTTAGGAAGCTCAGCGCCCACCGTTGTCTGCTTGTCGCCTCGCCAAGATGCCACCGCTGCGCATTGTAGTGTCACCCGTCTGTCACTAACACGCCACCATAGCTGCAGGAGGCCAGGAGTGCTGCAATCGCTGGATCGAAATTTGGTGCTACTGAGTGCCGAAACCCTCAAAGCCAATTTGATTGATTTTGTCCATTGTGGGCTTCGACTTTGGTGGGCTTGCTATAGTGTGCTAGTGAGTGACTGAGTTATTGGGCTCGTTGGGCTTTAGGTAACATTTGTGTGTCTTTCTCCCTACTGAGTGAGTCTCCTCTCTATGACTATCTTCCTCAGAGTGATGACGACGACTGGCTGTGAGCCGTCCATGGCGCGGTTGAGCCCAGCCGGAGGTAGGGGGGCTAGGAGGGTACCCGCCCTTCAACAGGAGGTAGGGTGGGTGCCAGCTGCTCTTGATCCCCTGGTGTGTCCGCCACTGTATACATATAAAAAGAAATATATCTAAAAATATATGTCACCTCTGAAAAATGTACATACTACTTATATGGTCTTGTATACTTGTATACTACATGTACATACCATCCGTTACATGAAATACTCTTTTTGTTATGAGATCGATATAGGGAATAACTACTCCCGAAGTAGAAAAGTATGCTACCTCGTAGTATAGCACAAAGTTGTAGTGGTTGAGGCCATAGCTTTCAATCGCCTCATATTTACATGATTCCTCTTTCGTATTTCATTTTTAAAATACGTTAATAGGTGGTATATTACACGCTTACAGTTTTTGTAATTATGATTTAGATACAAGGTTCTACACTCAACTTATGTGTTGGATTGGGTCATTGCGTTGTAACCTTTAAGAATATATGTTTGGAAAACTCTTTGCTGACTTATTTCCGTTGCATACCACCAAACGGTCAAAGTAGAGTGACGGGGGTTCGCTCTTCAAAATAAATTTCGCGATTTCATTGCAACGCTATAGACAGTGACGTCGTGGTTTTTTTTTTGTTTTTTTGGAATAAGTTGACCAAGAGTTTATTTTCGAAAATAAGTCGAAAAAGGTTTATTTAATTGAAAAATCTGCTGTTATTCCACCTGCACATTGGGAATGAGATTTGTGCGTCGGGGGTTTTGGGGGCGCTGCCAATGTCCAATAGTGGAGGTTTGAGATCTACGGCGGTTATGGGTAAATGGCGTAAACGGCACCCGAGAGGCGGAAATCATTGGGATAGCACACAATGCACAATACTCGATGCTCCCTCAATGAATAATTTACTCAGAGCAGAGAAGACCCTTGGATTGATTGATTGATCGATCGATTGGCTCTGATTTCCATGCCACACACATACCCCACTGCATACACACACATATAATTAGTCGGTATACTCCCATCACCTCTCGCGTATACTATACGTATTAGTATGTACGACCCGTAAATCTTACTTAACTCAGTAGGCTATATATATATATATATATACACACACACACTAGTCATGTGTCCGTGCGTTGCAACGGAAAATAAATACAATGCAAACTGTGAGAGGATAATCCATAGTTCGATGCAAAACCACATTTGCAGTAAACACAAAGACGACAATTACCTCTGCTTTGGTGCTTCGTCCCCTTCTTAAGCCGACGAGTAGACCCAGTTTGCATTTCAAAAAACCTGAGCAGCAACAAAGAATGCATAAAACAACATTGATTCATGTTGCACAGAACTACCAATTTTTTCAAACAAATTCTGCTTGCTCATATGCTTGAAAATGCAAATCTAGTGTACTCAATAGGACATTACAAATATGTCCATTTAACAATTGCATTACAACTTGTTCACTAACCATTCTTTACAACTCATTTGATAGCTTACTACAACAAAAAAACAGGGCAGCTCTCTTGCTTGTTATTTCACTACACTGACTACTTGTATAATTAAAAATAGGGCGGGAACATACCACAGCTTCACGGGCTGTAAGCCTATCTTCATGGTCATAGCAAAGAAGTCTATCAAGAAAATCAATTGCCTGTATGAAGTTATAGTAGCAATTAGTCCTAGCAGAGAAAAACATTAGAAAAGGAAAATTGTAGGAAGAATATTGAAAATGTAACCTATGCGGAGATGAGATGCCTCTTTTCTGCATTCACAAACTTGGACCAAGGTTTCCTGCTATGCCTGTGTTTAATCAATAGCATACGTGTGAAGCAAAACAATGTTATTTCCTGATGCAAAATGTGATCTAAAGTGAAACCATACGACTTCATAGTGCTGTGAGATATCTCCCAATCAGGACCTCAAGCTGAGGATCAAGCACAATTCTGTATTTATTTAAATAAGCACTAAGCTGACCAATACCTAGCACCTGCTCAGAAGTATAACCAGTTCATCAATTGTGAATGACCGCAATATCTTCAACCAAAAAATAGAAAATATATACATGCATATGCAAGTGCCTAGTATAAACACACATCTAAGCACATTCGGAGCACACCTATGTGAGCAAAAACAAAGACAATTGTGAGACAATAGCAAACCTTGGCTATTTTTGACAAGCTGGTTATGGTTGTGTGACCATAGAAGAATGGTTCCTTGTGGAATATCTACGTCCAAAACAGTATATAAATCCCAACTAATGCTATAGTTCATTAGTTCTATAATAATTTAATAATTTAGAGAAGTAAGGCCATTGCATACACACCATTCCAGCAAACATATAGCCAAGGCTCCATATGTCAAAAGAGTAATCATAACCTTAGAAGTAAAGCATAGAGACTTTAACATGGTACTGATAGTTCTAGTAGAATTTAACCTTGGTAAAATATAATATTTCAACAATGTAAAGCATAGAGAATACACAGACTGGATGTGTACAAGTACGAATGCCCGAAATAATGTAAGGGTACCATTGCAAATCAAGTAGAAAGGCCAATGCCAACTACACTATTTTATCTATCAGGTAAAGTGGCTGTAGATCTTGTTAGACTGGTGCAAATTCATCTCAGTTGCCATAAGAAGTAAACCCCCTAGTAAGGTGCCCGTACGTTGCAACGGAAAACCAAATAAAAGTGATGCATACTATCAAATATGATCTCAAACTGAATAATAAATATCAATAGTTGTGTAGAAGAACTATCTTATTCTAATATACCATGTAATTAGTCAAACATCTTATATGATTGCACAATGTATTGTCAGAAACATACCATGGCGTTAAGAATCCAGAGCTCCATTGCAAGGTCAAATAGACCTTGGAGGACAAACGCAAGCCGATCACACGCAGTATCGATAAGAGGAGCACGCCACGATCGTGCAGCTGCACGTGCTATCTCGGCCGCCTCGATCAATCCACTGCTCCCTCCTCATCCAGCATGGGCAAGTAGTATGTTTGTAACCTGATGACATCAATGCCACAATTTCAGTTAACTTTCCCTAAAATTCTGTACCTATATAGTTCTAATCTAAAACGTACTTTCTCCCTTGACACTTGAGGGCACTCCATTGAGTATGTCGCACTACGGAATTCATGCATTACTCTTTCAAAAGCTGCACCACCATACAGCTTAAGACTGAAGTTGGGAGGTTTTACAACCATGTTGATGCCGGGCTAGCTGCCAATACCACTATGCATTTGTTCCTCTTCAGTAGTTTTCCCCCATAGCTCTGGGGCTGGGTCAACTGCTCCGTCAAGTAATGCACGCTTTGACATGCAAATGCAATGTCGATTAGTTCTAGTACATTAATCAGCAAAAGTATTAGAACAAAAACGCTAAGTAAGGGCAGATTGTGTCTTGTGTGCATACCAAATGAGTGCAAATAGAAGCAACATGAAGCATTGCCGATCTCCTCAGCTGAGAGACATCAGAAGTTGCTTGCAATTTGGAGTCCAATCTGGATAGGTCCATTGAGACTTCACTGCATCTCTGCTCTAATAACGCTAGGGTGATTGGAGCTGCTTCTTTGTACCTCTTCTGAAGTGCGGCGGCGGTGGGAAGAAGGTGGGGACGGCGGTGGGGGAGAAGAAGCGGCGGTCGGAAGAAGGGGGACGGCGATGGGGGAGAAGGAGCGGTGGCTGGCGGCCAGGGGAAAGGGTTACGGCGGCGGATCAGGACAGCGAGTGGCGGCGGTGAGGGAGAAGGGGGACGACGGCGGTGGGAAGGTGGGGACAGCGGTGGGGGAGAAGGAGCGGCGGTCACCGGCCGAGAAGAGGCGCTTCTGATGGATCGAAGAATGAGCGACGGAGGTGGGGAGAAGGACGCGCGGTGGTGGGAAGAAGGGGGCGGTGGGGAGAGAAGGAGCGGTGCCAGCTTTGGAGAAGAGGGCGCGGCGGATCGAGGAATTAGGGTTAGAATCAAGATGTAGTGCGAGAGGCGGCGCGCGGCATGGGAGGAGGAGAGCGAGGGGCGGGCGGGTGGCGGCGGGAGAGCGGATCGGGGCGGCGGGGGTGGGGGAGGAGGCGGGGGGCGGCGGCGACGCGGGGTGGGAGGGAGAGGAGGAGGCGGCGGCGTGGGGTGGGGGGAGGAGGAGGTGGGCGGCGGCGGGGGGAGGTGAGGGGAGAGCGAGGGGGAGCGGATCGGGGCAGCAGGAGGAGAGCGAGGGGAGCGGATCGGAGCGGTGGGTGCGGAGGGGGAGGAGGGGGCGGTGGGGGGAGAACGGTTCAAATTCTATCTCATAATTAGATCGAATAGCTAAAAAAATGAGGGAGGACTTATCAACCACCAACTCCTTCTTCTAAAGTAGTAAAGATATATATATATTCTGCAATCGGCATTATAGGGGAAAAAGGTATGCTAGATAACACGTACGACCTGCTGCTCATTACAATAGAACCAATGCTTCGATAAGCTCAAAACTTACGGAGTAGTACGTATTAGCCTGCAGGTCATGATTTCTACACGCAAAAATGTAATTAATAGTATTTATGCGCTGGATCAGTTATTCAGTTCGCAAGTGGTAAATAAACATATTACTGAACAGGGGATGTTGTAAGTTACTGTAACTGGATGTGCCCGAGGGATCCGAGTTCGATTGTAGGTACAGAAGTACAGATAAAAGAAAGATTTACTCCACATGCATGGTGCGCGGTACATCAACCCGCTGCATCTTCTTAATATAATAGTAACTATCTCCATCAAATTAATTAATATTCGATCTTAATTGTTTAACTATGATCTGGCTGAGTTCGATTTGTTAATTAGCAGCAGTAGTACTAAATTCCGATCTGGAGACTGCAGTGAAGTAGTATTGTCCCTGTCTACTTACTGATGGGTGATTTCTTTTTGTTGAAGGGTACCTGTAGATGACGATTTATCTCAGTGGCATTTGGTCGAAGTTTTTGTTGCTATAGTTTTTTTTTTCAAAACAAATAAATAGAACGATGTCTCTATCATCTTTTTGAGACAGTTTATCAGAACAATTTTTTGAAACTATTTATCAGTTTAGCAGCATTTGGTTCGTTTATACAAATGTTTATGTTATAACCAAAAGCAATCAGTCGTAGCCATAAGCCAATCAGCAACCATCAAAAAGAACCCACTCTTAATTTACATGCACGCATCGGCGTGATCCCATTACCGTACTTAAAGATTATATAATTAGCCTCAGTTGCAGTTTAATCATCCCAAGATCAAATCTAAGCGTCTACAGGGTAGAAGGGGTTAAGAAAAAAAAACTGGCGAGAGCTGCAAGTTAATTAGAACTGGAAACCATTTGGCCACAAGCTGTGGATGGAGCAATATCGAGATGCTAGCGACCTACTCGATGACCACGCTTCATCAACGTGCTCTATCTATCGATCGGTTCGGCAATTTTTGCTTGCTGACGTTGAACTGCTAGCTTGCACTGATTGGTCATGGTCTCGATCACCGCTCACTAGCTAGCTAGAAGATATCATCGGGCTTGAATGAATCGTCCAACCATCGATATTGCTTAGTGATCAAGGCTCGGTTAAAAATGCTTTCGCTTATATTTTTGGCGGAGGCTGTTGTTAGATATTCTATTGTTATTAGCCTAACACGGGAGACTTAATAACTGTAAATGCGTAGCTGGGCAGGGAATTGAGCAGACCAAACGATGCAAGAATGCATGATGACAAAGGAGGAGCCCACTCCACTGCACTCCTGCCGGCCGGCGGCGTCAGAGTAATGGAATATGAACTGCACCATATATACCGGCAAGGTTGGCATTTCTTGCAAGCTAATCAAACCAAGCTAGGATCCCAAGTATATATACGTTAATTTGCACGATGAGTACTCATATCTGCTGCTGCAACTACAAAAGCGTTGGTGTGTGCTGCTGCAGCTACACGCGCCGCTATAGTCATGACAGTAAACTCTTCCGACACATCTAATAAATTCGTTAATATAGTATAAACGGTTTTATCTGATCATAAAAATAGAATGTGTCTAGTGTAAATATGGTTTCTATTTTTATTGCTGTTATCACATGGACAATATACGCCACGGTTAGGTGTGGCAGTAAACTTTAACACACGTCCAGTAAATCCGTCAAGTATAGCATAAGCGATTTTATCTGGCTAAAATAGAATGTATCTGATCGTAAATGTGGTTTCTATTTTTACTATCGTCGCCACATGGCTAGTATGCGCCACGGCTAGGTATGATAGTAAACTTTAACGGTGAGTTTAGTAATTTTGTCAACACAATGTAAGTGGCTTCATCTGACCGTAAAATAGAATGTATCTGGTCATAATTGTGGTTTCCCTTTTTGCTACCGATTACGACGCGTGGTTAGGTCGCGTCATTCATCTTGGCCGTAGGATGGTATGTATTTGAACATAAATGTAATTTTCATTTTTATTGCGGCCGTCACATGCCAGCATGCGCCACGGCTAGGTATGGAAGCAAACTCTAACGACGCATCTAGTAAATTCGTCAGTATAGTGTAAGAAGTTCTATCTGGTCGAAAAATGGAATGTAACTGTTTATAAATGTGGTATCTATTTTTACTGTCACTATTATATAGTCATCATGTTTTATAAATAGGTACGATAGTAAACTCTAACAATGTATCCAGTAAATTAATTAGTATAGTAAAACTGCATTCATGTGGTCGTAACTTGGTTTCCATCTTATCGTGAATGTGATTTTCACTTTTACTGAACCATGGCTTCGGCACGGGACATGGTGGACGCGCGGCGGCGACGAAACTCTACGACACGGGCGATCAACGTTGATGATTACTACCGATGGGCAAAGCAAAGATTGTTCAGCTAACGAGGACTCAAGGGCCCACGTACCACATGCGTGGTCCATCCCTTCTAATGGCCCATTTAGCCCACACACCTGCACAGAGTACAAACTACTACTAACCCACCAACTAGTAGATCATTTGTATTCCAAAAAAGTAAATAAAATAGCAAAAAAAAAAAGATGCAGGGAAGAAGAAGAAGAAGAAGAAGAAGAAGAAGAAGTGGATATAAACTAACATCTCCATCGGTCATCAAGGCAGAGCCATCTCATTGCCGTGGTTGGCGTTGGCCTATGGCCATGAAAAGATTTGAAAGAGGCAAGAAGGGCAACAGTAGGTGGTGGGGCCCACGGTTCAGAGGGAGAACGTGGTGGCCTCCCATGCGAAGGCGAACAACGTACTCTGGTCCCTGCTCCGTAGTCAAGTGGGTAGCGTTGGGATAAAAAGTCCTCATAAAAAACTGAAATTATTCTGATTTGTTGCTATGCTGATTTGGCCATCACATGCAGATCTTGTCACTTGTTGGAGGTTACAAATGGAAGCAGGTTCTTGTCACTTGTAGGAGGTGACAAATGGAAGCAGGGGGAGGTGGAAGGAAAAGCAGACAATTAAGGCACCGCTTAAAACGATTTAAAATTAGTTTCTATTTCTGACTTCTACTTTTATTCACTATTCAGTAATTTTAATTTTTTTAATTTTTTTTAGATTTTTTCGGTTTTTTTACCTTTTCTTTTTTTCCCATATTCCTTTGCATTGTCCGTGATGGATTAACATATTTTTTCTATTTTTAATTTTTTTAAATTTAATTATGCCAAATAAGTTAACTCAGCTACATTTAAAAAATAAGCTAGCCACAGTAAAAAAACATAAGCCAATGCCAAACTGAGCACTACCTAAATTATTGATCTTACAAAAATGCGAGAAAGAGGCTAAATTCCTTGAAATGATTTAATAAGAGAATATAGATCATCTTTATTGTTATAAACTGGTTACAAAAGGTATTACAAAAGGACATAACTAGTCTTAATCTCTACAATCTTCCCATCTTGATTGTCTTGTTTGATTCTTCAGATTCTAGTTCCGATTTTGCTCTGGTTGGATCTATTTTTGTCTTCTTTCGTCAATCCTTAAATAGCGTTGAAGAGGTGCCAGTTATTCATCTAAAGAGATGTTTTGTGGAATTATCGCGTCTGATCGGAAGGGTGGTTGCTGTCAGAGAGAGATACCTAATGATAATTGATCTTCGGTTATTGTAAGTGGGAGATAATCGTGGGGTTTGTATGACGGATGTTGTCAGAGATATATGGCCGAAACATCATGTTATTTGGAGTGAATGGAGCATATGCTTTATCCGTGCATAGGAGAAATTCCCTAGAAGTGGGCCCTCCTATCAGTTCATGGAATTCTGAGTGGTCTGCTAGTCGGGTAAAATGTTTAGTAGTCTTTCAACCAGAGGTACTCGGGAAAACTGGAAAACAGTTTTGGAAAACTTACGACCACACAGGTCTTAAAGTCTTTATTAAATACTAAAGTCATATTTAATAGATTATTTAATCGTCGTTACATCCGGTTTATGAACACGCTGAAACTTTTATTTTTATTCTATAGGTGTAGACATAGGACCATCGGGAAGCTTGCATATGTGCCATGCTTTATTTTACTTTACTGTGTTCGTGGCAACCTCATCCCTCTGAAGTCTGAACCCTGAAATCTCGTTGGCGAGAGATGGCTGATCTTCATTTGGTTAAAGCTCTGACTACTCTGTTGGGAATGGCTAGTGGCGAATACGCGCCTACCTCATTTCCCCTGCTATATTTCGCGTCTTCCCTCGAGACGCGATACGAAGCGGCGATGACATCGACCGGTAAGCCTCGCAGGACGGAGCTCAGCCCCCTCCCGCAACGTCGCTTGCTGTGGGGTCTGCGTTCGCCTTGAACGCGATGTACTCCTGCTCTGCTTTCGCTAGGGGGGCGTAGTACTGTGGTACGATGAACACGTCTCCTTGACGAAGCACACCGCAGAGCCTTTGTTATCCACAACCTGGGGCTCGAGCACTTCCCCGGGCCGTGCACACCACGCTGTGGGCATTGATAACCCAGAATGGTGAGAGTTTGTAGAGGCCATGTTGTTAGAGTTACACTTCGCCCTATGAATAAAAGTTAGGATATCTCCTTCAAAAAAATTAAAATTAAAATATATAAACTAGGAAAGGTGTGGAGAAAAAAAAGTTGTATTATATATACCATCATCAATACCTGATATGGCATCGACGTGGCTGTCTACCGAAGATTGTCCTTTGATTTGCTGGCATTGCTCCTGTTCTTCTTGTTGCCGCGTCATGCTGACATTTAGCAGTCGAAGGCCACCCACCACACGAACTATCTGACCCCTTTGATCATTTTGGCTCTGAAGACTCGTCGCCAACGCTCTGCTAATATCTGTTGGATATGTGAATAATATTTTAATTCTAAATTTTATTAAAAAATAAATATAATAAAAAATTAGTGATGCAAAATTCATAACTAACAGCAGACTACTTATTGTACTTTAGAAAATATACAAAATAAAATATAATATCAAAGTCGATCAAACGCACGAACAACTTAATGCTGAGTTTGATGAAGAACAATAAGCAGTGCAGGCTTATGCAGTGTAGAACGTAGATGATGCAGTGTAGGAGCGGTTACGCAAATGCGCTGCCTAGAAATCTTATTGCCACCCCATGCAGGTATTCTCTGTGGCAATGATTCAGAAATAACCACTCTCTCTCCTTCTAGGTGCACATCGAGAAGAAAGGCCGGCGAGATTTGGTCGCACAACACAACAACATAGATCAACAGAAAAGAAAGTAGAGGAAGAATGGAGGTGGAATACTCTGTATTTTCCTGGATGTCTCCAGGCCTTTTTAAGGGCGCTGCAATTATTTACTAGTAACTGTTGCGATTAAATGGAATTATTCACTGGTAACTACCTCATTAAATCATATTATGATATTTAAGCAGCATTATGATGACCAGTTAAAATATAACAGATGATGCACGGTTGAAAGTATCTAGGCCCTTAAGATTATGGTTTTGGTAATTAATGACGAATTATGAACATGGGACTAATGTGTGTGCTAAGATTGTTAGATAAAGTCTTATGTGTGCAAGGTAAAGAACAAGCTGCAAAGATTATTGATGCCAAAGGATCGAAGATGAGGTACATAAATTTTTGGGTCTATTTTAAATTTCACCGGTTTTAGGAGTAAAGGTGGAAGACCGGATTATAGATTAGATGCCGTACTATTAAGAGAGATTGTTGAAAGTAACTTGATAACATATTTTGGTGCACATTGGATCAATCTAGAAACATGCATGAAATTGAAAATAAGTTTGAAAACTCAGTGGGCTCTCTCAGAAAAATCGGTAGTACCGCACCCACAAACGGTATTACCGCAGTGCGGTAATACCATCATATACACAGCGGTATTACCGCCTACCGCTAGGCGGTAATACCGGATTTTCTGCGGTATGGAAATTCCAGAGAACACCCTCCTGAGGACTTTAACTCACTGAAATCGGTAATACCAAAAATTGAACGACGGAACTACTACAGTGCGGTAGTACCACATGTACTGCGGTATTACCGTTTTTCGGTATGTTTTTTCCAGAGAGCCTCCAAGTCAAGACTTAGCCGCACAGAAATCGGTATTACCGGCAATAGCACAGCGGAACTACCGCAGTGCGGTAATACCGCAAGGACTTGCGGTATTACCATTGAGCGGTAATACCGCACTTACAACGGTGGTAATACCGCACAAAATTTCAACGGCTAGTTACGTTAAATCGACATAGTCATTCTTGTGTTACTCTGATAAAGTGCGGTAATACCGCACTTTATCTGATGGTAATTCCGATTTTCCTGAATTTTCAGCATTAATTTTCAACAACGGCTAGTTTTGGTTGGTGAGGGTATAAATACCCCCCACCTGCACTTGGGCAGGTTGCTGAAGTTTCATTGAACTCATTTGAGCCCAAGAGCATTTACTCCACTCTCCTTTCTCTCTTAAGCATTGTTTTTGAGTTTGTGGAGAGGTTTCAAATGCATTCATTATAGTTGATCCAATTGCACTTGCACGCCATCAAGTGGAATCAACGATCCATTCTCTTGGTGCTTGCCGGCACCTAGACGGCAGGAAAGTCGATTGCCGATGACTTCTTCAAAGGAGATTGTGAAGAAGCCCGCGCAAAATTGTGAGTGGTTGAAGTTCATCATTTCTGGAGTGGAGGAAGAGCTACCAATAGTGATCGAGGTGTTTCGGCTTAATTCGTGGAGCCAGTCCGATCAGTTCGGGCTAACCTCAACGTGGATTAGCGGAAACCGGTAAGTTTTCGATACCACGGTAAAAACATCGAGTGTCACATTGTGTTTGTTTTTTGTCTATTATAATAATTGCTCTTGCTTTCTATTGCGTATTGTCAATTGTTTAGAATTGCTTGTATTGTGTAGAATTGTGTTTCACTCAATTTATTGCTTAATGATCATCTAGTCATTAATTGTTCAATTTAGTTAAGAATTTTAAAACCTCCTATTCACCCCTCTCTAGTCGGTTATCTTTGATCCTACAACGGTTTAGCAAAAATAAGGTGAACTTGATCTACCGAGTGGCGCGCCATATCACGGCATGATTGGTCGTAAGTCACAAGTCACGCAATTTTCACACGAATACGTGCACGCATGCATGCGTGTGTTATTAGCCAAAACCCTCTTCATCTCATCCCTATCCATATTCAAGAAATGGTGATGACACTATCTTATAAGTTGATCTGTTCTATCTTACTTAGCAATATTGTACTAAATTATGCATATTTTAAAATGATAGAAAATAGACCTCACTCATAAGAATCCATTTTTAACAATACCAATGGCTTCACTAAGCAACTCAACGTTAAATCCGACGAATCTGTTCATCGTCCGGGAGTTAAGCTCACCCGCATGCTCAGAAATCTGCAGCTCTCTTGCGTTGCTACGGGCCAACAAGAATTCCTGTCATTAATTTTGATCAATCAAAAGAAAATGTGTATCACTTACATATCAATAAACTACATCTAGCTAGCCTAATAAGCACATGTGTGCATCAAGTACATGTGTGCATCTAGCTAGCTAGGTGAGAACCTACTAGCTAGTAGATTAAATAGGTCTTGGTTCGAGCTGATTAGCGTGGTTATTTACGTCAAAAACATAGAAAGAACAAGTGGTGCATCGCCATCGTTGTAGAACCAAAACGGAACACCGGCTGGTAGTGCAGTGACGTCTCCTTATCTAAAGCTGTAGAAGGTCTTTAGCCATCCGGGAAAAGTCAATCCCACAAAACCCCTCCCTAGAGAATACATGTATTTCAACATTACAAAGTCAAAAATACGAACAATTGGTCTGTTTTTTAAATAATCTATTTTTTATTCTAAATTATAGTAATATACTTATATTTCTTATTTTACAGAAATAGGCATCTATTGCTCTATGGTTGGGCTATATGGGCTAGTCGCTTAACTGTTAGACGACACTTGGCCAAGTCGCCTAACGGTTGGACGACTAGCTCATGTCGCCCAATCGTGGGGTGACTAGCGTCTAGTCGCTTAATTTGGTTGAGTGATTTAGCTCTAGTCGTTCAGCAGTAGATGATTTAAAATAATAATATTTTTATTTTATTAATCTGATAGAAATAATTGTGGGGGAGTAAATAGCAATTTTTATAGGTAATACATTTAGCAATTCTTGTTTGTAGGTTGTTTTTTTTTAAATAAAATGGCAAACAATTTCTGTCGGTCCATTTGTGATTTTTGTAGATTCTGAATGGTACGAAATCAATTAGACTCACAATAACATTTTGTAATCGTTGTATGTTATTGTAGTATAATAAATTTCTAGAGAATTTATACACGGAGGAGAACTTTGGATGAATGGTGTAACGATAACAACATGATAATTGATCCGACAAGGGGGTTATATGGCACGCAGGCTAACGAACTAAAAATAGTACATACATGCCTTTAGAGAATTAGAAATACACGGAACATATGGATGAAGAGGGCCGAATTACTGCATAGAATACGACCATTTGCCATTCCTTCTGAGGCCAACGTTGTAATCCTCGTCGGCTGCCCTGGTCTTGGCTGCTAGTTCAAGCTTTCTCTTGCGCTCCTCCTCGCAAGCCTCGTGTTCCCTATGCCTGTACGCCTCTAGATGAGCTTGCATCTCTCATCGGATATGCTCGTTTTGATCTTTGCTGTGCCACCGCCATTCCATCCTCTCATGTGTCATTTGGGTGTCCCACTACTCGCAGTCCAAAGTCTACTGGTCGTGTGAGTGGATCTCCCGATCAAAACATTTGCGGTACATGTATAGTAGATCCGAAGACTACGAGAAGAGGAGAAAGACTGTTAGTGCACACTGTCGAGACCTGAATATGCAAATTTGAAATCTGTGTATACCACACTAGTCCAGAATCATGCTAGTGTACATAGCGTAAACATAGATAAAATATCGACCATTTACACGATTAATAAAGAAAAAGACTTAAATATTATTAATTATCAGAGTACGACCTTATGGCCAAGCTTACAACTTACTAGCTTGAAGGGTATTAAAAAACTAGTAGCGAAAAACAGAAATAAACATGGTAGCCACTCGACATACCCATAGGCAATCGACTAGGAAGCGAAGTCCTAATCCACAAAGTTGTCGAAGTATTCTCCTTCTGGTACTCCTGCTGATATAGTTCCTTTTCTTCAAGTGAGCAATAGTGGGCATAAAGACGTGAATACGTTGGTACTCAGCAAGTCGTTTGTAACAAATATACAATATAATATGCAAGGCATACCAATTGATAGCTGAAAGGTTACTTTGCAGAAAGCAATACTTAAAGTAAATATAATAAATAGATTAAAAGCGAACTTTAAAAGAAATAATAGCAAATAAATAACCAAAGGAATTAAATAAACCACTTGTGAACTAACCATTCACAAGTTGTTCTACCAGTTAACTAACCATTCACTTTCTAAATTTAACCAAACCAAGTCTTTATGAAATCTACCTTTCGTGTGAAATCGCTGAACTTTGTCCATAATCGGGGACACGACTATTTGAATAGTTTTACATTCTGCAAAGTTTGTACAACTGTACACACACGATGTGATTTTCTCTATGTATTAGAAAACCATAACAAGACCTTTACAATACTCAACCTCAATTCAATTCCACCCACTAGGGTTTCACATCACACCCTCTTGCGCCTCATGAAAATCAGCAACCATGTTCACTACAATGACGAGATTGAAATTGAAATAGCATAAATTAATCAGGTAGGTCTATCCCATACTAGACATGTGGTTTGCATGATAAGGGTCAGATTAATGACGCACAAAGTTAAGTCCTTAAATGTTACCCAAGCGATACATCCATATCCCTCGAAGTGAATCCATACTTCCCCTTTTACTGCACAACCACTCGCCCAAGTGAAAACCAATTTGGTGTAATCAACACCAATGATACATCAATCTCATGGTACATAAATTCTATAATTATGGTTACAACTACGATTCAATATCTCATTAAGTCAAATTAATTAATTAATTACATATGATGATAAGCCCAACGTAACAATAAACATGGCTAAGCAAATTGATCGTACAACCTCTGTGACAACCAGTATAGTATCACTAAATAATTTTTCATTCTATGGTGACAATGGTAATATGGTATTTAAAATTATCAAAAGAGAGATTGATCAATTAGGATAATAACTACCAAGATCAATTTTAGATGAATTTAGAAAAAAAACGGGGTCAATCGAAACGAAGGAGAACATGCTCTTGAAAAATATAACATAAAGGGAAACACTAATAAATCAAAAATTCTACTGTGCTATGCACTCGGCTCACAGAATGGCTAGTCCACGATGGACCCGGCTCGCAGAATAGTGCATGGCAACTAGGCTTACTGATGTGGTAGGTAGGGCTGACGTGGCGTGAAACGTGACTGACAGGTGGCAGGTAGGGCTGACGTGATGACTAACGCGGCATTAACATGTGGATAGACACGCCAGCTTAGGGCTAATGTGGCTCTGATATGGCTCGGAGAGGTGGTTGCTGGCATGGCATGGTCTACGGTTCATGGAACAGTGACTCTGATGGGTAAGCTCGGCCTGTCAGTGACTTAGCGCATGGTGGACCAAGTCCAGCGAGAATGCAAACTGTCGCTAGGTGTGGGTGCGGGGTGACATCAACTGGCTGACAATAGCGGCGTGTGAACAAGGGTGGTGCTTTGGACAACAAGCGAGCATAGGCGGCGATGAAGCCGAAGCCGACGGTTGTAACTTACTAGTAGTGGGATGGACAGCGGCGGCGGTCGATGAGAATGACAAAAATGGCCGAAGATGAAGGTTAGGACAATGGTGAATTGACCGGAGGATGAAGACGGTGCAGCAAGACGGCGATGATGCATGTCCGATGAGGACGGCGGTGCACGAGCGAGGGTGAGTAGCTCTGCAGTGCAGGAACCGAGGGGCAGCTTGGCTATTTAAGTGCAGAGCTCAAGGTTGACCGGGTTCAGGATGGCACGGAGGTCGAGTTGGAGACGATGGTGAGAGCTCGGCTTGAGCACGAAAACCGAGGCAGTGTCGGAGTCCTTCCCCGAAACGACGATGTAGGGAAATGCACTGTAACCTGTCCTTATTGTTTCTCCATACTGGTGATGTAGTGTTACAGTCGTAGTGCAAGAAAACAAGTTGCGAAAGGGGTAGTACTTAGAGGCTAAGCCGATGTGGTGTACGCTTTGCAGGTCCAATTTAGTTTGGGAAAATTTGTGTCCATGAAGCAGCAGCACGCCGGACGATTCGTGGACCAGCGTAGCATCACATCGCTGCATAAAGCTGCCCCGTTTGATTTTATCACTATGCAAGGCTGTCTCATTTGGTCTTGTCACTACGTAAGGCTGTCTTGATTTGTTTTGTCACCGTACAAGGCTATCTCGTTTGGTCTTGTCACTACGTAAGCTATCTCGTTTGGCTGGGTTAGGACACCGCGTAAAAGCTATCTCGTTTGTTTTGTCACTACGCAAGGCTCTTGCAAGGGAGACTACGAAAATGCTTCAACTATTTATAGTCACTCATATTGACCATTATATGTCTTCTATTAGGGATACGAATAGACTATTTTCCCTCACAAAATGCTTGCTTGTTGGCGTCAAAGAAGTGACAGTTTGGCAGCAAAGGAGTGGAGAGTTCAGGCTACAAAATGCACTCCCCCTGCATTGTTAATAATGACAGATGGGAACTACAAATGAAGTTCAAGTTTGCAAATAAAGTTACAACATGATAGCATTTTGAATCTTAAAACCACAACACATATAACAAAAAGTGGTGCTACACTTCACGCCGATGTTCCTACTCATCGGTAGGTGCCTTGCATCTTCTTGTAGTGTGGTCTTCTTAGCCACAGCAGCCACAAATGTTTATCGACCACTCCAGCTCCCCCTTCGTCTATATTGTTTCAAATGCGACGACTCTGCTGACGGCCATTCCCACCTTCAAAAGGTCAAGATCCAGAATCCAACCCCTTTGTGCAATATCTGATATGGCAAAGTTACCTAGAACCCTGAAGCCTCTTAGCTCGCCATACCACGTCTGTAGCACCAACTCCTTCATGAAGTTCGATGGGTTCATATTGATAGTCTCACATGTAGCGATGATATGAGAGCATAGCTTGTGAAGGAGCTTTGGCTTGTTGCATATGTAGCTGGATTCATTCATATGATCTCCAAGGCACACCTCGTGGGTAACAAGAGAGTGAGCAGTCCCAAATCTATCTCTGTCCTGAAGGAGCATGTCAACACGATGCTCCGCATTGCCCATCACTTAGACCTAAAATATCTAATTGTATCTTGTAGAATGCCTTCAACGATGGTGATGATGAGCTAAGAACAGACGTCCCTAAGAGCTCAGTTGTACTCCTCCTTAAGGTTAGTGGTCATTATGCCATACCTCACACCATCTATGTCGTGCAACAAGAATCACTTCTCTAATGGCTTAACCTTAATCCAATGGGAGAAGCACTTGATATTCCTCGAGGTCCTCTGCGTCACATCAGGAGGGTCAAGCTCCAGCAATAGTGCGAGTCGTTCGGGTTGCGCCACCTTAGGAATGGCCGGACGCTTGTTCCTCTTGACGATGTCCTTCCTGGTGTGCTCCTCTAATATCTCCTACAACACATCGAATTTACATTACTGGTTCTGTATAGCCAGCCTCTTGAACAACTTCATAATGGTTGCTGCGGGAACTGCTTAAAAAAGTTGGCCCCTAAATGGTGAATACACCATTTGTTCCCCATGTCTAGTCAAGGGAACAGCTCCTTCGAATCTTGCTGAAGTTTTCTTATACCTTCATCATCTTAGGGTAATGATAATAGATTATGCTAATATTATGATGCGCCCCTACTACTCCCTCCTTCAAATATTGAAGGAAGCACAGCCAGCTATCAAAATTCTTACTTTCCATGAGTGCAATGGCTAAGGGCAAAATCTGATTGTTGCCATCAATACAATTACTATCAGGATCTTCCCCTTATATTTCCTTGTTAGAAATGTCCCATTAACTAAGATCACAAGTAACATATACCTGAAAGCATTGATGCAGGCACCAAAGACTAAAAAGGCCCTCTGCAAAATATGTAACTTGGCAGTCTTCTGGATGGCTTGTCCTTCACAACAATGTATATGCCCGAGTTTCTATCTCGTAGCACCTCGAGCATATGATGAGGGTTGTCGTAAGCCACCTCAAAAGAACCGAACCTTCTTTTCAAAGCCTTCTGTTTTGCATGTCATACCTTGGTGTAGCTAATCTTATACTTGAATTTTTGCTCGATAGTCACCATGATGTGCTTGGCCTCCATGCCCTTCTTCTTCAATATCTCTCTGTAGATAAGATTGGTTATGAAAGTGAACATCATGTTGCGATGTTTCGACAAAACAGTACTGAGCATGCAGTAGTGCGGCTCCACCTTCGGGACAATCCAGTGAGTCTCATACTTGGGTCTGCATGGGTGCACACTCCAAGGACAACCAAGCTGCTCACAGACACGATGTACTGCTCCTGACTGGATTTTAGGATCCAAAACGTCCGCTGCACGGATAAGGCCCATAGCTTAATGGTGTCCTGCAGTGACCCCTTGTCAGCAAACATTACATAAAATCAAACCTCCCTACCATAGTACTCCTCCCACGGTGATTTATGCTCATCGTTCATAGAAAGGCCCTCAGGATCCACCCTATTCCATGTCTACGGCATGGGATCTTCGTCCTCATCGAAAGAGTCATCGTCATCCTCTTTTAAAGCTTCCTCCTTGGTCCAGGCCGTTCGATCATCGATCTCCATCCGATGCACTATGCTATCGACATACTCCTCTGCGCTCATCTATCCAGTAGGCTCAGCTTGTGTAGTGTGATCTTCCTAATTTGCCTCAGCAACACCTATATCTGCCTATCAGGTGGGCTCAACGTGCGGTGTGTGATATTCCAATTCTGCCTCTGCAGCATCACGCTGCGCACTCAAACTGCTCACACCAATCGGACCTCTTATGAATACCTTCAGATATGGTTGCACAGTAGCATGCACTCGTAACTACGTCACTGGCAGCCTTCCACAAAGCCCTTCCATGCAACCGTGTGCATCAGTCTCCTCAACTCCCACCGAATATGTGTGGCAGACTGACTCTAAAGCCCATATAGGACGACACTACACACCTCAGGGTCCAAGTAGAAACTACGTGTGAGCCAGTACAGGACATCTCCAATTAGAGCATTTTTCGCGTCCGAGTGTACCATATTGACTTGTATAAAATTGTTCAAGTCAACACCGTATGGACCTTGGTACCAACACCGTAATGCACTTTTAATGTTGTGGGTTCTAACACGATTGATTTCTCACTGTAAATATTACCATTTATCAACATGCATTCACTAAATACGTGCTAAATAAATAAGTAGCTACACGTTGCCTATATTTGGATGAGAACAAAAACGGATGAGGCTATTACCTTCACACGAAGACCTTTTCTTCTTATCAACGAGCTTTCTTTGTTTTCCTCTCTAACCTCACAAGCTCCTCTAGTCTTCTTCTCTCCTTCTCCCGAGTTCCTCTCTTCTCCTTCACGCCCTCTCTCGAGCTCCTCTACTTCTCTCCCTCTCCTTCTCTCTCGCCCAAGCTTCTCTACTTATCCTCCTCTCGCGACCTTCTCCCCCTCTTCATTTCCCCTCTCCTCTATCTTTTTTCTCTCCTCTCAAGCTCCTCTCGTTCTCTTCTAAGAGAAATAGTGAAAGAGACCATGAGGGCGTCGGGTCAAAAGGACCTAGCAGCAAGTAGTCGCTCCACCATGAGGCAACTAGTACTAGTTGGCCAATGGTTGGGTGACTAGAGGACCAAGTCGCTTCACGGTTGGGCGACATGGTCTAGTTGCCCAACCACTGGGCAACTTGGCCACGTGTCACCCAACGGTTGGGTGACTAGCCCATGTCGTCTAACCGTGGAACGACAAATGGTTATTTCTATAAAATAAAAAACATAGGTATATTACTGTAATTCAGAATAAAAATAGATTATTTTTTAAAAAAACTTTGGTAGAGCTAGGTGGGCGTTATATAGCAGGAAAAGCACCTAACCTAGGATGCCATGTCCCGGCGGGGGTTCTTCTTTTTCGTCAACATGCAATAATATAATCATGAGGTTTCACATCATGGGATTCATGGCCATGTTGAAGGTATCACTCATACAAAAAAGCGAATGGAGACTAGCAAATGCATGCTTGTATGGACATGAATGAATGTGCTTGAGATGGGATGCATGCCTATGGATCTGAACCTTTAGGATAACTAGCGAAATTATCCGTGTAATTATGTATCCATGTAACTATGCGACTAGATATTGTAGCACCGTATATTTGTTATATGACTCTAATACATATGTAAATTATAGTTATATTTGTTATACAACTATAATAACCATAATATTTTATTTAATTAATTCGTACCATTATAATCTTAGTCCCACAAAACTATGTGGTGTTGATCCTTCTATTTCTATCAATAATGAAAGAATTTATAGGAATTTTCCAGATTAATATAGGAATTTCCAGCTCTCAGAACAAAGGAGAGGTTTTGAATAAAATCAGAATTTATATATTTATAGATTAGTACCCTGTTGTTATTAGGGGTTGTCTATGTTAGTGATATGCCATGAAAGTAATCATAGAGATAATTATATCACTTCTATGTTTATGATATTTCGAATAATATGTTATTGCCCCTGGAATAAATATCTTTCATATTGATCAACAAGTATGTAACTTATGTTTATATGTTGTTATTTTTATACGTGCATCTATTTAATCACGTTTAATCGATAAATGGCCAGAAATCAATAAAAGGTAGAGCCTACGTTAATACATTATACGTACATAACTTATTGGGCTATATTTTCATTACACATATACAGACATAAGGTGCTTGTCCGGATGGCACTATCTTTGTTCTATCATGAAACTATTGCTAATTGCATTATTTTTCCACTATGTTGGTTTGAGGTTTAACAAATATAATAGTAGTTCCAAACTTTAGGACCTTCCTAACATCAAGGCTAGCATATTGTACACTTGTCATTTTCACACTCTCTCTGGTAGACTCTTAGTATTTATATAAATATACAACATACAATATGGTCCCATTCTGTATATACCTACATTTGGCAAACACACATGTACGTCACAAGACTAGTATATTGTACGTATATTGTTAATTTTCCCCCGAAATATTTATGTGCCCATGTTTTTATGCAACTAATTCAATTTTAACTAGTTTTTAACGAGACGGGTATGAAAAAAAGAAGATGGCGGCCGCCGCCACCATCGTCGTCGTTGCCTTCATCGTGTATAGTTACTCAGGCTAGGCTTGGGCTGGCATGGCATGACATCAGCATGATGGGCTTTGGGCCATGCTTGGGCCTGGCCGGGGATGAGACGGGCCGGCATGGTACGACATAGCGGGGTGACTGGGCCGAGCCGGCACGAAGTGGCCTGAAGCACGGTGGGCCCGGGCCGTGATGGCATGGCATGGCCCGACTCCCAGCTCTAGTTGTGTCCTCTCGCTGTCTTGTCAACTAAGGGCACTCCCAATGGACAGTCTTTATAGCAATATCTAAGAGGAGGGACTATATTAAATAAGTGTTTAATACAACTGCTCCAATGGGTAGTGTCTATGTGTTTTATTTCAAGGTCATTATTGATGCATGTATTGTGATCTAAACTGCATTTCAACCTTGTGGCCTACATGTTTTGCTTTTTGCTATTTGATGACAAAGCGTGTCAAACTGTCAATGGGTACCTTATGTGCCTTATGTACATGCAAATCTTAGTTGGGTAAATTGCAAAGGAAGAAAGAATGATTTCAGGTGTGTGTAGCTAGCCACTTTATGCGTGGGGAACAAAGGAGGCAATGCATGTGATTGTGAGACAATAAAAAATGAGCAAGTTTGGCGAGCAAGGAAAATGAGGAGTTCAATAGTATAAAAAAGAATGTTTGACATCAACCACAATTGATCTTAGTTTGTTCACTCATCCAGGAAAAGAGTTGGAGATAGACCGGCATAAATCAGAACATCTTCAATTATATTGTCGGACATCAACTACAAAAGATTCTTTGGCATCAACCACAATTGACATCCACTATGAGAGTTGATGTTAGACCGGCATAAAACCCTCGAACACCATAGAAGGCATGCCATATCCAAAGATCATGTGAAGCGACTGCCTCTAAAATGACCGTAGGGACGCCGTGATCACCGCAAAGTGAATGGACCCTTCCATGCTACAGGACATTTTTCCCAATGCCAGTGCATGCAGTCAGTGCCTCCTAACATGCCAGGAAAGCCACGTCTCTCACCAATTTGGAGTAAACGCTCCACATCGTTAGGAGTGGGGCGTCGCAAATACTCCCCACCGAACTTATCAATCACGCCTTGCATGAACATCTTAATGCATGCTTGCACGTTCACATGGCATGAAACTAGCATGAACGAAAACATTCACATTGAGCTAGTTGGTCTTCACATGTTTAGTATGAATGAAAATGTGTTCACCTGTTCGCATTATTAGAGGTATCCTTGGAATGTGGATATTAACATTAAACGAGAAAACCCATGATATTAGAACAAACCAGCAAGTTTAGCCACCGTACGTCAAGAACTAGACAGACTAACAACACAACTCTTTTCAGGCATGAGGATGTCAGTAGTTGAGCCAATCCAATTCCAGAACAACATAAAAAAAAAGTGGCATTATCATATTCATGTCAAAATGAAGCAGTGTTTGCTGGTCAGCAATCTCATGTTGCATCACTCCAGATTGATCACTAAAGCAGTTTAGCCACCATACGTCAAGAACTAGACAGACTGTTACAGCAGAGCAATAGCCAAAGGAAGTAACTGACAAAACAAGTCTTGGAACAGAAAATTTACCTATACTGATGAATTATTAGCCAAAAACCAAAAAAATCGTTGAGTTGGTCTCACCCCACTGTGGAACCGGAGCTTATGCCCTCTGGTTCTAAAAAAAAGGATTAACCAAAAGAGTATTAGTTCTCCAGGTATCTGTTCTACTTGAAATTCCAAACCAACTTTAGCAATGCATCCTCCAGAAATAGTTTAACAGAAAGCATTGAAATGGATACAGTTTACCATGTTGTATTTTTCTTTTGTAAACTGTGCTTGAAACTGGCAGTTAAGAATTATAACCTCTTTGTTTTAAAAAGAGAACTTGTACTGACCTCTTCATTACTTAGCATCCATAGCTTCAATCTTCTTTACCAAACAGCTTCAGTCTCATTCTCTCTAATGCCTTCGCATGCTCATCCAGCCCACTTGTGTTAGCCGAGTTGGTGGCTGGCCAGGCACTCGTCTGAGGCGGTGCCAGTGGTCCTTTCTCACGAGTCACGACCAGCCCCCTACTTTCCATTTGCGTAGAAGCCTGCGACGAAGCCTACCAAAACGAAACGTGTCCTATGGACACCGAAATCGTCCCAACGAGATTTCTATCGGTTTCTACGTGCCTTGGTCCTCTAAAAATGATAGGTACTTTAATACTTTCCTCAATAGTGATTTACATAATTTTTAAAGCATAATAAATAGTGGATAGATGTTACTTACCTCTTCATTTGCTTTGAGATTAGTGCTACTCTTATTAGAGAGAAAAGTATTGAAGCACTGCTCAAAAATATTTTGCATGAGACACTGCTCTCACCTCTTTAAATATGCTTTCACATCAGATTTTATTCATATGGTAGGCTAATTAAAGCTATAAATATCAAATGATGTGGACCATTGAAAGTGCAATCACATCTACATCTTGTTCTTCAGGGCACACTGAAGTGGTAGTATTGGATAGGAGGAAAACCTACAGTATTTGAGGATCCTATGCTCCACAGTCGGCTTGGTTTGATGGACGATTTCGTGTCCTGCTTTTATTGGTCAAAGATTCACGCCAATCATTCCTGCCTCTTACAGTCTAGGACACTGATTTTGAAGAGGGACGAGTTTATTATGATTTTAAAGATAGAAAATACTCCAGTTGGAAGGAGTAGGAAACTCTATGTTCAGTGAGGTAGATGTTTCGTTCCTTTCAAAAGAATGATTGCATAATTCCTTCATTAATTCCAAACAGGTATAATTTAAATAGATTGTATTAGAATCGTGATGTTATCAGTATAGTGAGATGTTATCAGTATAATGAGAATTTCAGCAAATTAAGCATAGCAGTCAACTTCCAACAAAGAGAATAAGAGCATTTTTCTTAAGAACTTTATCTTTTTTGGAATAGTTTAGACTTCTTTGTCCTCTCATGAGGAAAGAGCCTATTTGGATAATGCATGTTGTATAGCCATCTCCAATAAGGTTCTTTTTTATTGTACCTTATGTCTTTTGAATTCTGATTGTTTATAAAAGATATTATAAAAAGAGAAACAGTCGTATATGACTTTGACCGGTACAACTGAAGTTGGTACAATATATACTATAATCAACTAGTAGATGCTACTTTAAAAAAATATTATTTAAAAATAAATTATAGTAGCAAAGTATAAAAACCAGTAGCATAACCCAAAAAATCCCATACATTTATTTTGACCTGTCCCACCACCCTTCGATCCACCTGTGACTGTAATGTGTACATGTGCACCGTTTACTTGTATGCATGTACAAACTCACCCGCCTTATTACTCTACTACTAGTACTATTTTACTATTTGATCCTTCTCATCCTCTATGGCAAGGCTCTTGCATGGCTGTTCTTTGCAATTATTCAGCAAAGCTGGTAATGCCACATTTTTTATTTAATACCTAATTAACTAAATAGTTTTTCTCGGCTTCTTTCCCTTTTTAGTTAATCCTCACTAGAGTACTACTCAAACTTATTCATCTTCTTTTTTTAAAAAAAAAAGAGAAACTTTTAATCATTTATCAGAATATATAGAACCAGGGCACACCCAAAAAAAAGTGCGCATTCAAGTGCATTGCCACATCAAGGAACACCACAATGAGGTGACCAGCCTTCACTTAAAGCCTATTTTTTTAGAGGGTGTTCGGGATAACGATGGTTTTTGGTTTTTGACTGAAATCTTACTGTAGCTGGCTGATTTTTTTACTGTAGCTGAGTTAGCTTATTGGGCATAATTAAATTTAAAAAATATAAAAATAAAATCGACATGTTAACGTATCACGGACAATACAAAGGAATACAAGAAAAAAACAAAACATAAAAATACCAAAAAAATAAAAAAAAAACAAAAAATGCTACAGTGCTCAAAAAGCCAAGCCACCACCGAACGCCACCACTCACAGCCATCGTGAGCGGGGCCTTAGACTATGGCTTTGATTTTTGCCATATAGTTTTTAAATTCTGTCTATTCGTGAGAGACAATACATAGAGAAAAACAGTCGTATGCAATTTTGACTAGTATAGATGAAGTTGGTATAGTATCCAATCTACTTGTAGACTCTGTCTTAAAAAGATATACTGTTTAAAAACTTGTTATTATAGCAAAAAATAATAAGCTAAAGTCAAAACCGAAATGATCCCAGCCATAGTATGTGGAAAAAGGTCTCTCATGAGAGGAGAGATCAATGAAGTAAAGAAAAGAGAAGAAAAGCTCAAGAGTTCACACATAAGAAGATGTCTTTCTCTCTCTTCCCTCTCTCTCCATGCATCAAACAACATCCAAAACAACACAAGGAAAAGGTTGCAAAAGAGAGAGGAAAAAAAGTTTGTCGCGCCGAATGTCAGATATGGCTCGTGCATTGCCTCGCTAGTAGCACAACAAACCGTACTGGCCTTGGCTCAGATGGGCTCACACCCCATGTGTCGTGTGCACTACTGTACACCCCCATCCATCCATCCGTGCACGTACAATCATATACTTATGTTGCAACTACTTTAATTTTGATGCATCCATCCATGCATTTATCCGAAACCAATAACTAGGACCATGTTTGATCGTGATGTTTCATCACAAAGCCTTTTGATCGATCCATTCCGACACAACACACTTGGTCTTGGATCCTTTGGTATACATGGGCCATGGTGATCATCTTAAATCGGCACTCGTGTTGCGTACCTGTTTGGTCTCTCTCGTGATATGTATGGCATGTGGAGGCTTTCTTTGGTGCTTGGAAGGTACCTCAGATACCTTCTCTCTAAAAAAAGATCGATCGTTGATTTGCAAGGGGCAACTTAGGATTAGGAAATTTTGTAATCATGAGTAATTTAGTAGTTGCAAGAGCATGAAAATTTATGGTAAGTACGATTTTGTAATAGCCAGTCTAAACATTTCACCATTTAGTATGGTAAGTATTTTACTAAATTTATGGTAATAAGTTCTATTTTGTAAGAGCTGGAAATCACTAAATTCAAGTCTCACTAAGTGCTCCGATAACCTAAGTCTAATCAAGTCTTGCAAACCTAGAGGGACAAGCAAGCAAAATAATCACTAGAAATGTAAATGTACAAAGTAAGGAGCAAGAATGTAAATTGTGAGATGAATGCAAGAAAATTTTTTCGTGGTCTCAAAGACTTGCCGGTCTCCCCTAATTCATATTGAGGGAGCTTGAACAGATCAAGTCGGCTCTGTGCACAAATGAGTCTTTTCTCAATCCACTAGAGGTAGCTCTTTCTCGCTTCAGGTCCAAGATATGTGCTTGTTTGTATCTTTGCACATTTTCATGCATTTATTGATATATTGCCATGATTCCATGGATCTGCTATATAGAGGAAACTCTGCCAAAATTTCATAAAAAATCCAAAAGTGTGCATGTTTTCATCTCATGATCCTATATGCACACATTTAGGGGGGATTTTTTTGTCTATAAATAGGGTTTTTGCTAGCATTTAATTCAATCATTCCTTTGATTCCACTCAAGAAAGTTAATGTTACCAAAAGCAAATCCTATAGTATACAACTTGTTTTTGGCTTGATGTATACTCAAACGAAATTTATTCACTCTTATTTGTTGAGGTTGTCATCAATTACTAAAGAGAGAGAGAGATTGAAGCATTTAGGCCCCAAATTAAATGCTTTGGTAATTAATAACAACCATATTTAAAGGACTAACATGATTTCTAAGATATCAATAAAATGTTTAGTCCCGGTCATGGAAAAGATGATATGAAAGCATGCATAAGGTGAAATTGGATGGATTTAGCTCAAGGCAAAGTTAAAATAGTTAAGGACCTCTTTCATACCTTTTGCTAGTCTTGGTGTTTGGAGATAGACCGGATTGCTAGAATATATGTCATACTATTAAGAGAGATATTTGGCTAGTAACTTGACAATGCTTTAGTGTCACATAGCTCAATCCTTGTGCATGCTAGCTCTTGGACTTGCATTTCTTGTCTTTGTTTTATTCTGAAAAATAGGCCGGTGCAACCGCCACTGAGAGCCCAGTGTTACTGATCTTGCGGTACGACCGATTCGTAGTTGCCAATACTTTTTTTCAGAATGGGTGTTTTCAGCAACTTCGGCAACAATTTGTGAGATGGTGCTATTACCGTTATAAGGCTCGTGTGACCGGATATCCAATGCTACCAGATTTTTATTCTCGGTAGGATTGGACCCATCAAGGAGTTTTGCTTCTTGAAAAGCGATCTGACCAACACTCTTCGGTCAGTCCGACAGGGGGTGGCCGATGCAACTGTTCTCTTTCAGTCCGTTGGATCGGGATTTGAGCACTCGTCGAAATTTCTTTCAACCGGTGTTATCGCCGTACAATGCCTAGTGCTACCAATTTTTTTAGTAGTATTGGTTTCTAGTTGGCGACTGCCTTTTTCCCTGTATGTCTCTGTCCTATCAAGTATTCACATGGTTGGTTACATGGTTTTCGTATGACAAATGGACTATAGCCGTCAATTTTTGAAGTGTAAAAAAGGATAAAAGAACACAATGCAAGTTGAATTTTACAACTCAAACAGTGGTTGGTTGTTCTAAATATCTATCTTTTGAAGCATATTCTAAATCCCGATTCAAACAGGGATTCAGAAACTTCTCCAACAAGTTGCTTGTTGAGGAAGCACTACAAGGAGGAAGATACCTGTGTAGGAGTACTATTGTTTAAGGTAAAAAGAAAACAAATTCAGATCATGGTCTATAAACATACACATCAGATCCCCAAGCAAGGAGCTCCACATGGCAACAGCGCAGAGCTCACACACGACTCAGCTCGCTCACCTGACAAGAAATAATTAAACAAGAAGTCGCATCCACTGACGTGACTGACCACGACACACACGAACAAACACATTTGGTTTGCACAACGGAAAGGGTTAGCAGCAACTAACGAGGAGGGGAAGAGAGAGAGAGAGAGAGAGCTGAGCTTAAAAGCTGCCATGGCTGATTCACCACTCGTGCAATGCCTCTATTTTAACGCTTGCGTTTCCATGCCTCCAAATAATCGAGGAAAATAAAGGGAGAAACCTCTACGCTATGCGAACCCAAAGTACCACGAGTTTGGTTCTCTAGCTCGAATCATACCTATAGTAAATCCGAGGGGTTTCACGAGCAGCGAGCGTGTCCACGTCGGCTCGCTGCGCTCTGTCTTCGACACGTGTGCGCATACGCGCGAGCAGGCGCGCGAGCGCTTCTGCCCACCCGATGGCGCGGCGCGGTTTCCTCGCTTCACCGTTCGGGCGTCCGTCCGATTCCCCAGCGCCAGCATCCGTTCGTCCACCTCCACGCCTCGCTCGTGCGTACTCGCGAAGCTTCGCGTCGGTTCCCTTGTTGCGCCTATGCCCTCGCATTCTCCGCTCTCGGCGTCCCACCCCGGCCCCCTCCTCGCAACCATCCCCTCCTCGCGCCCCCCGCCGCGGCGCCGCCCTCCTCTCTCCCCGTCCCCCTTCTCGCCCCCCCCGTCCCCCTCCTCTCCCCACCCCGTCCCCCCCGGCGCCCCTCCTCCCCCCATCCGCGCCCCTCCTCTCCCCGCGCCTCCTCGCGACCATCCCCTCCTCGCGCCGCCGTGGCGACGCCCTCCTCCCTCCCCGTCCCCCTCCTCGCCCCCCATCCCCCTCCTCTCCCACCCCGTCCCCCGCGCCCCTCCTCTCCCCTCCCCCCGGCGCCTCCTCAAGGAGCACCTCAAGCGCCTCATCGGCATCGCCCTGCAAATCGTCTCCGCCCAGGTCAGCCCGTCGTGATCTGAAATTTCTTTTCTGGATGATCCCTCGTTGGATCTTCACATTTTTGCAGCCACGCTTGATCTTGTCGCCTGTGGTTCGGGCTAGAAGAGCGTAAAGATCCGATTTTTATGAGCAGCTAGCTACTGATGCACTGACATTTGTAAGATTTAGGATGAAATAGTTCGTTGTTTAGGATTTTTGTGTGGGATATTTTTTCCTTGGTATTAGAATGGTGATCCGGATAGAGATCGTGTAAAGAAGCGATTTGCATTGGGATCGATAGTTTCATGCCGGGAAAGTGTTCTTGTTTCGGTATTTTAGAAGTAGCTTGTAGAGGTGCCATTTTTATTGGAATTATGAGCAATGGTTGCTGCAGTTTGATACTGGCAATTGTATTAGGTCCAAATTTTGCAAAGCTCCTGCTTTCTTATTTAGATATGTTTTTTTCGCTGTGTGATTTATTTGTTCAGGTATTTCATTTACTTATTTCATAACCTAGATCCGTAGGGCGATGACAGTAACACTCATCTTATTGTTTCTTGGGGATTGGAGTAATTAAGTAATAGTAGAATAGATCCTTGTCCTGATGCAGTGTGAATTCATCTGAAATAAATGACAGTACTTGGGCTAGGAATAGTCAAATCATTTCTTTTGTTCCTTTTGTAATCATCGAGAGTTCGCACGACTCAAACTGACTTGATGTAATATTTTGTGAGTTGATGCTTGCCAATATTAGTTT
Organism: Melocanna baccifera; assembly: GCA_036346265.1. Lineage (NCBI taxonomy): Eukaryota > Viridiplantae > Streptophyta > Magnoliopsida > Poales > Poaceae > Melocanna > Melocanna baccifera. The sequence goes on from CM070690.1 coordinate 9,436,498, forward strand.
CACTGATTTTGTAACTTGCTTATTGAAAGGTTACACAATCAACAGCCTTTGCGGAGCTTGTGAACCAGCAGCCATCGCTGTCAACCACAAAGTTGGTCATGAAGCCCGACATGCTGTTTGGGAAGCGTGGGAAGAGTGGCCTTGTGGCCTTCAACCTAGATATTGTTCAAGTCAAGGAATTTGTGAATGAATGCCTGGGAGTTGAGGTAGTTTCGTTATGGAATTCAACACCAGTTGACACTTTATCCTATATGTGCTTGATGAATTGAGCTGTTTCTGATCTATTGGGGCTATTCAGATTGAGATGGGTGGCTGCAAGGCTCCAATTACAACCTTCATAGTTGACTCCGTTACACCAATGGCCTTGAAGATGGCAGTCTTGTGGTATTACTTGGGTCTTTAAATGCCTGCTGTCGGTTTGCCAAAACATGCCTGCTATCATTTTTCTTGTACTCTGTCATCTTCTGATCGGGTTCAATCTGTTTGGACAAACTGTATCGTTGTGACATTGCACTGTAGTGTAATCGCTGTTGTACTAAATGTTGCTTGACTACCTTTTTTCCCGCATTCACTGTACCAATTACCCACATTTGTTGGTCACAATCTAATATTGTTTTTGTTCTGTAGATCTGTGAAAGGTCATTGACCCAGTCCACTGGTGGTCCATCTGGGCCTAATACTCCAGATTTTATCAGAGCTGAGGTGCTTCCTACTGGTTATTTCATTCGCCCATGCGAGGGAGGTTGCTCCATCATTCACATCGTGAATCATGTTGATTTGGATGTAAGTAGCAACAAGGCTTTCATATTAATTAATGCTACACTTTAATAGTTTTGCGATTTATGCATCTTATTTACCATATGCTTCTATAGGCTTGGACTGTGCCCGAGGTCCTTAGACCACTCTATGAATCTCCGAAGATCCTTGCGCAGAAGATGACTATTGCGATCGTGTCTTGTTCCATTTCATTTCATTGTTGCTAATCACTTGTTGGGATTTAGTAGCAATCCTGAATCCATAGTTTTATTGATGCATCAGTGGCATCTAATTGTCCTTTGTGTACAGGCATTGCGACACATTAGGCAAATTGCACATGAATCAAGTGGTGAAATCCCCTATGGTGCTTACTCAACTTGATTTGCTCTTACCGTCTTCCATTTATAAGATACTTTCCTTTATCTTTACCATTTGTATTTTGTTGTTTTTATGTTATCATTGTTTTACTGTTTTCTCAAGTATAGCTTTTTTTTTCCTCACGTACATAATAGGTTCCCTACAGTACTGTTTAGATAATTCCATATAGCACATGTTTGCTTGCATGCTTGTTCCATAGCACCTATATTAGTTTCTGTCAATCAATGTTCTGTTGATTGCGTTTTCGTAAATGCTACTTGGACGTACAGTTTATACATACTTTTATTACAACTTAGAATATGATAGAAATATTTCCTTAAATTAGGTGAACTCAAATATCGTCCATGCCTAGATTCACGCATGGCTTTAGATATGATCTATGTGCTCTTTCGATTAGGCTACAACACTGTTTATATACTTCCGTGTTGTACATATTTACTTACATGTTTGCTTCTATAGTGCCTATAATAGTTTGTGCGGATCAATATTTTGTTAATTGTGTTTTCAGTCTTTTACACACAATAGCGCTTATATCAATCACCACAGAACCAAAAAAACTTAAACCTACCTTCACCAAAAAAACCCAATCTTTTACACAAAATAGCTTGCGTGGCGTGCCGCCACGCAAACGCAGCTAGTACATAGAACACCAAGTAGAGATGAATATGTAAAGCACAAAGTTGGCTGATCTTTAGTTAATATGAGTAAAACATGTTCTCTACGAATAATCACGTACTTTGCTCGAAAATTCATTCAGCACTCTGAATTATGAAACCAGATATTTGATTCCTCGAACTTTACAATCTTGTTCAAATAACACCCTAACCTAGTTTTGCAGGATGGTATTGTCCATGTGATACGATAAATAAGTGATTTTGCCATGTAGAATGACACTCTAGTCAAATTTAGGTAAATGAAAGGTAAGACCAACGGAGGTTTCTTCCTGAATCGAAATAGAGAGGGAGCTATAAGGGTGGTGGCCATAGAAGTGTATGAGAGCTCGGTAAGGGAGAAGTCTTTGTGAGCACCACCTATCATTCACTTCAATTTTATCAACGTGTCATCCTACGTGGTAAAACTGTCCACTCATCGCACTATGCATGCAATACCACTATACAAAATTAGATTAGAATGTTATTTGAATCGGATTACAAAGTTCGAAAGGATGTCAATTATTTAGTTTTATAGTTTAGAGTGTTGAACGGATTCTCAGACAAAATTTGAGACGTTATATGGACTTTTTTTTTCATTTTTCTACATTTTCCCGAGAGAGGAGCGTTAACAATGTTTATATTTGAATACAAAGCATGTCCTCTATTAAGGTTCTATCCGTCAAAATATTATCCCAAACAAGTCATTTATTGGGTTTTCAAATAGTATGACAGTATCCTTTTCATGCAAGGGTTGTGCTATCACACGGTCTACGATTCTACACGTGATCGACGATATTCAATATGAATACATCAATTGTATATGGTCTTAGGGCAGTCGCTACGAAATGCCACGTCACTATCACATACGAACGAGGCTGTTTATTTGTAGCTTATGGTTTATTCTTCACTGTTTGATACTGTAGCTGGTTTATTATGCACCGTAGTTGTTAGTGCCTTTTTTGATGTAATTAAATTTTAAAAATTAAAATAGAAAAAACATGTTAGCCCATCACAAACAATAAAAAAGGAATAGGAAAAAAGGCAAAAAAAAACAAAAAGCTCAAAAAAAGTTTAAAAAATTAGAAAAAAGGTGAAATTAAGAAAACTAGAAGTGAAAACCCCAACAAAGAAACCGAAATTAGCGGAACCGATCATAAAAAAAAAACAACCTTTCCCCCTCATGCGGCAAAATGCGGCCCTCGCATGAGTTCTTTCCCCTCTCGCTCTGTTCCTAACTCCCAACCCAATCTGACATTCCCCCAACAAAATACGCCTCTCGCTCTGCTTCTCTCGTGTCACCCAAACCAAATTCGTCGTCCTCGAGGGTGGAGCATAGCCCGGTTGGCAAGCGGAGTCGTTGAACTCCTTGCCTACACAGAGTTATCCTTGTGATGGAACATCTTGTGTCGGGGGTGTTTATTTTAGCGATAGTTTCTGGTTTTTGGTTGAAATTTTATTGTAGCGGGCTTTTTTTACTGTAACTGATTTGGCTTTTTGGGTATAATTAAATTTTAAAAAAAAATAAAAATAGAAAAAAATATGTTAGCCCATTATGGATAATACAAAAGAATATGGGAAAAAAATGCAAAAAAATCCAAAAAATCTAAAAAAAATTTAAAAAAAGACGAATTACTGAATAGTGAAAAAAAACTGAAGCTAGAAGCTGAAACTGAAATGAGCGGAGCCACCTGTATATGCACCGAGTGAGACATCATGTGCCTGTAATCAACGGTTTTCATAGACATATGTAGCCTCAGTTGCAAGAACGTCGACCTTTCGATCCCACGCAAGGCGGACAGGGAGGACCTCGCCGTCGGCTGTGGTCGTGTGCAGCTGATAGATCTGGCCGTCCGCGGTAGAAAAATCATATGACGGCTCAGAAAGGAGATGGAAGTCGTCAGAATGGTTAGAAACAATACTTCTTTGCTTGGCGAGGCGCCGGTGCCAACCTTTTCTGGCTCGGATCCTCCCCTCCAGTCCATGGCACCAGCACCCTTGGTATCGGCAAAAAGACCAGCACTCTCGGAGATGCTTGTAGGGGGCGTTCGGAATAGTAATGATCTATGACTAAAATTTTACTGTAGCTGACGATTTTTTTACTGTAGCTAAGTTAGTTTATTAGACATAATTAAATATAAAAAATGTTAAAATAAAAACAACATATTAATCTAGAGCGGACAATGCAAAAGAATACGAAAAAATAAAACACAAAAATTCAAAAAAAATAAAAAAAAAGAAACGGACAAACACGCTACAGTAGCATGAAAGCCGAAGCCCGTCGCTGGCCGCTAACGCATCACGTCGCTGAGCGGTGCCTTAGGCCTTAGCCAACCATTACCTCTCAAAATTAATCACGTAACTCTGTTGGATGTCCGTATAGCACGTTTCCATTCATGCTGAGCAGCCTCCGTAGCCCAGAGACGAATGGATTGATGGATGGATGTGAAACGAAATGAGCTTTGTTGGCAGTCAGTGAGTCTGGAAACCAAGAAAGCAGAGAAAGGAAGCGAGGATGGCCAGGCAAAGAAAGAATCCTCAAATCACATCCATCTCGCCCTGTTGCCGCTGCCAGTACAACTCATGTTCACCGCCACTCCTCCCAGAAGTAGAGGTCAGCGGTGAAAATCGATTGCACCGTGGACCCCGCCCACGGACTGACTGTGGGCCCCCTCGACGACAAGCCCAACCCAATCCAAAGAACCTTACATGGTCCAGCGAATCCTAAGACACGCACGGTCCGTGGATGTGATTTTTTTTGCCACGATATAAATATAAATAACTTATATACAAATATAAATAATATTAAATATGAACATTAAATATGGTTATGAATATTTTAAAGTATAAAAACCCTTTAAATTATACACACAAATAAACAGAAAGACATAAATAATTTATTTCAATCAAGCATTCGTGCAAACATTTATGAATTCTTCATATAACCTAGTATTTTTTTCAAACTTCATGTATTGATGTATATATCAATATATAATAGGTTACTAAAGTGTCATGAAATGGGTTGGGCGGAAATAAATGATATATGTTGTAGATATCTAGCTCCTTTAGATAATCTAAATCTGTATTCGTATTCGATGGATGGTGAGCAAACGAATCTGTATTTGTATTTGATAGAAAAGATCCGTATTTATTCCGATACTACCCAATAAATATTCAAACCAATAAAATTCGTATTCAAAAACTGTCCGAACCATGGAAAACTATGGCATCGGTTTTCAAACACCCCCCCCCACCCACACACACACGGCACGGACCCCCTCGCTAAGCAGGATTAATTACGAAGCGCTAACCTTGATTAGCAGCTTGACTAATCTTGGCGCCCCCACTAATCTACCCGCACCTATAAGCTCAACACTTCGTAGGCGGCGACGAGAGACGAGACGATCGCTAGCCTTTCCCTACTAGCTCTCCGTGTCCGTCCGCGCGCGGCTTGAGCCATCCATGAAGCCGCCGCCGGCGAGCCCGGGGCGCGCGGAGAAGCAACTACCGGCGCCGCCGGGGCTGGCGCGGCTGCTGCTCAGCAAGAGCCGCCGCGGGGCGCGCTCCCGCCGCGCGCCGGCCACGTCGCCCATGTTCGTCTCCCGCAGCCGGAGCGCCGGGCGCGCGGCTGCGGCCGCGGATGGGGAGCCCTCGTCGCCCAAGGTGACCTGCATTGGGCAGGTGCGCATGCGCAAGGGCAAGAAGGGAGCGGGGGCGGCGCCGCCGCCCAAGGCATCCCCGCCGGAGAAGGCCAAGCGGTACTGCCGGTGCCTCAAGAAGGCGTTCCTTTGCGGCGGGCTGTTCGACTTCGACCGGAGGAGGCGGCCCAAGGCGCCGTCGCCAGAGGTGGAGCGGAGCCGCTGGTCGCCGTGGGTGTTTAGCAGCAGGGACGTGGCCGTCGCCGCGGCGAAGAAGCCGCTGGATCCGAGAAGAGACCACGGTGAGGAGGGGGAGGACGAGGGCGAGATGGAGGTGGGAGTGGCGGTCTTCGGATCGGTGGAGAGAGGGGAGGCAGAGGAGCTGGGGATCAATGGTGGTGATGACAAGGGAGACGAAGAGGGGGAGGCGGAGCTCGTGTCGTCGGCTACCACGACGCCGCCGAAGAATGCCCTCCTCCTCATGCGCTGCCGCTCGGCGCCGCAGAACCGCTCGTCCCCGCTCACCTCCAGGTTCCCCGTCGCGGCGCCGTCGCCGACCAAGGACGCAGGGGCTGTGGAGATCGCCGCAGCGGCTAGGGCATCTCCCTCTCCCCGTAAGGCGGAGAAGGTGGTGGTGGAAAGGGCGGACGAGAAGATGCAAGAAGTGGTAGTCGTGCATGAGCAAGAAAACAAGGTGAGTGAAGAGGAAGACGAGGAGGAGGAGGAGGATGAAGAGATGAGGTGCTCGTCGGCGCGGCCGCTGGTGCTGCCGAGGAGCAAGTCGGAGCCAGCGACGACGGCAGCGGTGAAGATGGCAGCGGGGACTGTGGCAGAGGCGACGACCGCTGTGTGCTTCTGGGCCAACGGCGGGAGCAGCGGGCGGAGGAGGCACGCTCCGCCGCCGCCGCCGGCCTCCGCCGCTCCGGTGGCTTTGACCGGTCACTGAGTAGGTGGGGCCCAAGCTGGTTCCATACAGTAAGGTTTTCCTTTTGTTGTGCTGTTATTAATTTAGAGTGGTAAGCTGTAATTTCCTGTGGGTAATCTTGATGTCTCTGGGCAAAGATGCTTGTATAAAAGTTTAATCATGCTGTAAATATTCTCATGGTGCTAGTATTTAGCCCCGATATGACTATAATAATAACGAATCCTCTCTTAATTCTTAATGCAACCATATATGGTCTCGCTTATTTGGACTTAGCCTTCTGATTTATTTTTCATTATTCATAATTTTCATCTTTTTTTTAGCTTTTCGATATTTTTTTTGAGTTTTTTTATCGGTTCTTTTTTTCATATTTGTTTGCATTATACGTGATAGGTTAATATATTTTTTCTATTTTTAGATTTTTTTAAATTAATCATGTTAAATAAAATACCGTCAGTTACAATATAATTTCAACTATAAACCATCAAACTTTAGCTCAACCAAACGGCCTGTATGTATAGTTCTACTACGATACTATTACTACTATACCAATATACTCCATAACAAAAACAAAAACCGAGAATCAGTACTGCCATGAATGAGCTTGTCCTTTGCCTTGGCACATTTGCTTCCACCACACAGTGTGCAACTTCAATTCAAATTCATCTCGGGTCAGCGACGACAACGCCTACTGTGCTCACTGCACGCTACAGTGAGAGCAAGGACCCTGAAAGGCTTAAGCACTACAGTGAAATACTAGTAGTAACCGTGTCCATGTCTCGGCTGCAAAAATGCTCTGTGCCAAGGGAGTCCCCAACAGCCATCGCTTCCGTCGAAGCTATAGCTGCCATTTGTAGCAGATCATCTAGCTTTCGTCATGACAGTTACAGCTCGTAGCCGTTCGTTCTGGGTAGGAAAAAGAGGACGGTAAACCAGTGATGTTTCTAGATTTTAGCTACGCTATGGCTCTGCTTTTTTTTTTTTTGGTGGCTAATGGCTGATGGCTTCTATCCAATAACTTTTGATTTCAACCAATAAATTTTTTTATATTTTTAAGATAACAGAGATATCAATATAGGCGGCATACAATTTTAGGTTTGAAAAATCGTTTAGAAAATTAAATTCAAAAAAATGTTCTATTTATTTTGATTTTCAAAAAAACCAAAAGACAGAAAAACAAGAATAACTGACAGAGTACTAGAGAAGAAGTGCAGTACTATTAGGAGCTCCAGAGCTCTAGTTACTACCAAATTGCTGCTGCTATTACATGGGTCCATGGGGTAACTGTGTGAGAGAACTACTCCCTCTTTTTGAACATGGACATATTCTTATAATATAACTTTGACTATTTATTTTTTTTCTAATATATTTATAAAACTATGGGGACACAGATGTACCAGGAATCTTCATACTCACGTAACTGTCTAGGATTTCAGTTGCGCATAGATTGATAAGCAGTGCTTACGATTATAATACTATAGCAAAGTTTTTATATAAAGTATGACATAGCAATCGGTTATAGAGTTTTAAGCCTTTTAAGCCAAACTTAGTTATATTATAGATAAAAAACAACAAAAGACTGTCACACCACAGGCAACGCTAGAGTGTAAGGTCGACTTAAAACGTATGATCTTCATCATCGTAGTACTCATTATCCACTAGTATATCATCTTCATAATAATCATTATCTGAACCAAAATATGCAAGAATGAGTACATTCATACTCAACAAGTCACGGCGTTAATCTTATAATGCAATTGAGGATTTCAAAGGAAATATCTATTAAGGACGGTTTATTTTAGACCTATCATCATTAGTACATATACAATTTTGTTTGTAAATGTTTTGACTTGCATCAAATCAAGTTCATAAAAAAAAAGATTTTTGTTAAGGGGGTTGTGTGATCAACAAGTTATCTCACTTCCAAGTTATCATAAGTTTAACTAATAATGCTCCTCATGCCATGATTTAGGAATCACTCTTTTGACATAGCTTCATTAATCAGAAGCACGACATATTTGAATGATTTGGTGTAATCTCTGCAGAGAATACCTAATTACCTGTACGATATCCACAACTTGATTAAAGATTGGATAACAAAATTCATCACCGATTCACAACATTAGTACCACCTAGTACAGAGAAGGTCTCTCTCAGTGGCCAGCCTCTTACCAGGCCTAGGTACAGGTGACCCTTTCGCTACTCCTAAGGGTTATACTATGGCATAGATCGGTCTGTGGTCTATATCAACACCGAACCTATCCATGGTATTGCTAGGGCGAGGGTGCAACCATGACGGCGCGTGGATGGCGAGGTGGCAGAGCAGCGAGGCTTTGGTGTCAGCGTTGACTGGGCGAGCAGGGATGCATGCGCTAGAAGTCAGGCCAAGGCATGGGCGAGTGCGGCACTGGGCTAGGAGAGATGGGCTGGCTGATGGAAAAGAAAGAAAAAAGGAGAAAAGAAAGTGGGTTGTGGCCTGGCAGAGAAAAGAGGAAGAAAGAAAGAAAAAGAAAAGGTCCATGGGCAATGTTGGAAATGGCCCAAGAGAGATATGAAAGAATTTAAGAAAATTAGATAACTTTTCAGGGAAAGAAGATAGTATTTGTGGCGCACAAAAATCACAAAAAAAACTCAGGAAAAGCAACAATCAATTCTAGCAATTTTTGTGAAATTTTTTTTATAAAAATTTTGGATTTTTTTCGTGTTGTTACAAAAACTAATGGAATTATAATATTATGATTGTGCTTTTTCATGATAAATCTGCACAAATCATTTTATGTGTCCATTCTAAATATTTTGAAAGATATTGAGAGCCAATTTTTTTTATAAAAATTAACTGAACATAATCCAAAACGATTTCCTTCTGTGACTTGAGGAAGTAGCTAAAAGAGCATCAACAATGTGACCATTTTTTTGGCCTCTAAGAAAGAAGAGGCCTTAGAGGCTGCTCCAAACACTACACATAACAGCCTCCAATCAAATTTGCTTGGCGTTACCTCTACGCCCAGAGGCGGCCTCTAAGCAATAAAAAGAAACTTGCATGGCCTCATCTGTTAGTTGGAATGGATGGTAGTTGAGTAGAGATTGAGATAGATAGTAGTTGGAGTAGGGAATTTTTCTACTTTTTTAATTATAGTTTGCAGGCTCCATCTTAGAAACAGTAGCAACATCTATACATGGCAAAAAAAAATTAAGCTAAACTGTATGTAGATCCTAGCTTAGAAGCTATCTAGCCTCTAAACACTGTAGATACCCTAAGAAGTTTGACTTGGAAACATGATTTGCTCGTACGTTACGAGGGAATCTTAGTAAACACCTGTAGCTCCTGCTGCAGCCATGACTAAACTCATATGCAGCGGATCGTGCGCCGTGGAAACATGAATGGAGGGATGGATGTGATGTGCTTTGCCCATAAGTTGACCCTGCAGAGAACTAGGAAGAGACCAGTTGTCGTCTCGAGACCACAACTGTTGTGTTACTCATGATCGTGATCAAGGGAGCGAGGGGAGAGAGAAGCAAGGAAAGGCCGCCTCCAAGTTTCTGATTTCAGTCACACTTGCAGTAAGTAAATCAGGTAGCTGACCCTTCGCAAGCACGTACAAAAGTACTTAACACTTTTTCGTCACGAGATTACTGGCCATAGTTCGTCCTGGAAGAAATCAAGATCGTCACACGTGCATAGGGCCATTCGCAATCGCAGCAACCACTCCGGTGCTCCTAATATCACAAGACTGAGGGCATCCAAAATTTGACAATCTAGCTGCTCATTGCGCACTGACAGGAGCTTGCACTGCCTACACAGGACCAAGTTACAGGTATGCATTTGAACCAGCTCAGAGGAAACGAATTTTTTTAAATAATTTATTTTTTATTTCAATTACAGTAATATACCTTTTTTCAGTAATAATCATCTATCGCTACATGGTTGAGCGACTAGGTTAAGTCGCCCAACAGTTGAGCGATTTAAAATAATAATATTATTATTTTATTAATCGATGGAAATAATTGTGGTTAGGGGGGGGGGGGTAAAGGACAATTTTTTAAGGTAATAAATTTAGCAAATCTTGTTTGTACATTGTTTTTTTAAGATAAAAGGACAGACGATGTCGGTTGGTCTGAATGTAATTTTCGTATATTCTAAGGGGTACAAAATTTGTTAGACACATAATAACATTTTGTGATCGTCATATGTAGTGCGATAAATTTCTAAAGAATCTTGTGAGGACGATTGAGGTATCAATGATTCGTAAGTAGGAAGGTAAGTGATATTACAATGCAACAAGGAATTTATATATGAAGAACTTTTGATAAATGGCGTAATGATAACGATACGATAGTCGATCTGACAAGGAGGTTACATGGCACACATAAGACTAACGAACGAAGGACGGTACATACATACCTTTAGAAAATTAGAAATATATATGACATATAGACGAAAAAAGTTGAACTACCGCGTGGAATATGGCCATTTGCCCTTGTGGCCCAGCTCGACGTTGTGCTCCTCGCCTTACGCCTTAGCTTTCGCCGTGATGGCTCTCTTCCGCACCCTCTCAGCCTCCCGTCGCCTGGCAAGCTTGCGCTCCTGCTCCTCATGTAGCCTCTCCTGCCTCTTATTCTCCTCCATCTCCTGCCTCTTGTTCTCCTCCATCTTAGCCTGCAGCTCTTTGAGATGCCTTTCACGGCCCTCGCAGTCCTCCCTAGCCCACCTCTTCCGTGACAGCAGCATCCACATGTCGTAGGGATGGATCTTGTTGTCGATCCACTGATTGAAGTCGTATAGGCAAGGCGAAGACTGCGGTGGGAAGAGAGACGTGGTTACGGCATAACGGAAAGTAAAATAGTGGTGTCTACTGAAATGCGATTTCATTACCAGCTGCATGTGGCTCAGCGTGTCAAACCTATGGTCGAAGTAATCCCCACAGTAGTTTGGGCAGCACCAATAGCGTTGCCCAATGGTCCACACGTTGGTTGATTTGACACAGTGCATGCGTGTCGACACCATCAAAGGGGTGGCGCCACCCCCACTGGGGGCCCTTCTAGAGGGTGTTCATCAGGCATAGGAGGGGCGCGGCTCGACCCAGAATCGATCTAATTGGGTTGGTTTGATTTAGAAAATAGATTGTAAAATTTGCCTAAGACGACCATTCTATCTAAAGCTTCGTCCTACAGTCGATATGGCTCTGATACCACCTCTGTCGAGACTTGAATATGCAATTTCGGACTCTCTGTGTATACTGCACTAGTCCAGAATCACGCTAGTGCACACAGTGTAAACATAGATGAAATATCGATAATATACACGATTACTAAAGAAAAAGACTCAAATATTATTAATTATCAGATTACGACCTTATAGCCATACTTACAACTTACTAATCTGAAGGGTTTTAAGAAACTAGCAGCGAAAAATAGAAATAAGCATGATAGTCACTCGACATGCCCATAGACAATCAGCTGGGAAGTGAAGTCCTAATCCACGAAGTCGTCGAAGTATCCTTCTTCTGGCACCTTCTGCTGATATGGTTTCACTTCTTCAACTGAGCAACAGTGGGCATAAAGCCGTGAGTACATTGGTACTCAACAAGTCGTTTGTAACAAATATACAATATAATATGCAAGGCTTACTAATTGATGGTTGAAAGGTTACTTTGCAGAAAGCAATAACTTAAAGGAAATATAATAAGTAGATTGAAAGTGAACTTTAGTAGAAATAATAGCAAATAAATAAACAAAATAATTGAATAAACTACTTATGAACTAACCATTCACAAGTTGTTCCACCAGTTAACTAACCATTCACTTCTTAAATTTAACTAAACCAAGTCTTTATGAAATCTACCATTCGTGTGAAATCACGAAGCATTGTCCATAACTAGGGACATGACTATTCGAATAGTTTTACACTCTGCATACCATTCACAAGTTGTTCCACCAGTTAACTAACCATTCACTTTTCAAATTTAACTAAACCAAGTCTTTATGAAATCTACCCTTCGTGTGAAATCACCGACAATTGTCCATAACCGAAGACATGGCTATTTGAATAATTTTACACTCTGTAGATGTTATACAACTCTACCCACATGATATGATTTCCTCTACATATCAGAAAATCATATCAAGGCCTTCACAATGCTCAACCTCAACTCAATCCTGCCCGTTAGGATTTTGCATCACACCCCCTTACACCTCATAAAAATCAGCAACCATATTCACCACAATGACAACATTGAAATTGAAATATCATAAATTAATCAATCAGGCGGAGATGCAATGTTCGACAAGGATGGCGATGCACGAACGAGGGTGAGTGGTTGTGCGGTGTGGGAACTGAGGGGAGGTATGGCTATTTAAGTGTGGAGCTCGAGGTTGACTGAGTTGAGGACGACATGGAGGCCGAGTCGGAGACGACGGTGAGAGCTCGGCTCAGGCACAAAAACTGAGGCAATGGCGAAGTCCTTCCCCGAAACGACAATGAACAGTGACTAGGTCGGTGGATTGGCGACACGTGGCAAAGGGTGAGATCGGACGGTCAGTAGTGGATGGCACAGATGTCGGGACCCGTAACAACAACTCCAAGTCCCTCTGTGTAAATCACACTATCCCAGGAAAATCTAGTGCACACAGGGTCAACAGTGATGTATACCATGCAAAATCACCACAAATATTATTAATCAAGGGTACGGCCTTATGGCCAAGTCTTACAATAAAAGACTCAAGACCAACTAAAAATAAAAGCAGCAGAAAACATAAAACAGCAGCACAGCCCATCCAGCCTCCCACAGGCGAATGACTGTAAGACACGTCCTATTTGCTGAAGTAGTCCTCACCGTCGTAGTCGCCGCCGAAGTCTGGCAACAGATTTTAGCAAGTTGAGTACTTTGAAGGTACTTCACAAGTTATACCGGGAGATATAACAGAGTGATGCATGCATAATGGATTTCAAAGAAAGGCTTAATAGGGTAAATGTGCGTAAAAATAGTACTGAATTTTAAATACAATAACGTAAGTATAAAAGCCGAATTTTTAATACATCACAAGAAACAAGATTTAACAAAGTAATATCGTTAGTGTAGGTTCGGACCTACACTAACCTAACCACGGGTATCCCACCTGGACCATTTTTCAAACCATTATTTTTATCCGTAAAACCAGTTTTATAAAATCCAAGTCTAATCTGTGAAGACTCTACTTACCATGTCCATGACCATGGACACGGCTATCTAGGATAGGTTAAACTCTGTAGAGGTGTACAACTTTACCCACAAGATATTCCCTCTCACTTAAACCACGCGATGAACACACTGCCTTGGGTGTGCGGCGGAGAGTTTATGACAAGGCTATTCTAATGATCCATATCCAAAACAGTCACGCTGCCACTAAGGTTCCACAACTCGAATCCACGAGTTGGAGCCCCTTTGGTGCCATGTGAGACTTCTTGCGGCCTACGCCACGCTCACACTCAGCCTATAGCGAAACTATATTTGGAACTTCACAAATTACTTAGCCAGGTCCGTCCCATACCAAACTTGTGGTAGTACGAAATGACTTCGTAAAATAGTTCACAGAAACGGTCCTTAATTGACTCAGGCTCAATTTACATACCCACATGCACGACAATCAACCATGTATCTCCAAACACGAGGCATGCCGGCACCCACCACTTAACCATTAGTCTAAGTCCAAATCATAAGTTCTATTTTTATTTCTAAACCATTTCATAGACTATCCTCGACTCACCGAAGTCAAGGATTCGTTTAAAAGAACTGTCATTTCATGTGCAATATTTGATCCCACCTAAGATCATACTATGCCAGGCTAAGCAATTCTATAAAGTCTCTAGTCAATACTTTGGTACTAATTAGCTTTCAGCTAGGGTGACAAGGTATATGGGTTCGAGATTCAAATTAGCTATAATCAAGGATCATGGGCATAACTATAATTTAAATCAAATTTAAAGTACGCTTGAATAAAGTACGCATGCACATACAGTAAAACAACATAATTAAATTTGAAATACTGGGGTCAATATGGTCAAAGGTGTAACTTGCCTTGCTCGAAGTCCTGCTGAAAATCGTCGTCAAAATCGAACTCTCCGGAATCGTCGAAATCTAAACGCGAAGATTCAAATTCAAATTCAAAACAAAATTCAAATAAAATTCAAAATCTCAAAAGAAGGCCATAAATGGAAAGTTCATGATTTTATAAAAATTTAGAAATTTGAACGGGTCAATTTGGAGTTAAAATGAAGAAGTTATAGCCTTCTAAAGTTTTAAATACAATTAAAAAGAAAATACCCATTTTCTGGAATTATTTTTAAACCGAAAAGCATTTATGACGTCATCAAGAATTATCTTTCTAAAGGAAAATAAAAGATTATGACGTCAGCAGGGTAATTGTTTTTCGGCCGAATTATTTTTATATTGAAAAATCAGAATTGTGATGTAGGCATGACGTCAGCCCTGGCAATTTAAAAATCGGAGTGAGGCTGACATGTGGGCCCGTTTCACGGTGAACTGAGTCCACGGACCCGAGGAAGGGTGAGGTGGCACGCGGGTGACAGGGCGCGGGGTGGCTCTGGCATGGGCGGCCTGGGGCGCATGTGGCGCCTGTGTGGCAGCCACGTCGGCTACCACGTCAGCCCGACCTGCTGACGTGGCTTGGCCGGCGACGGCGGCGCTCGGGGACCGTGGGTCACCGGTGATCCAGTGGGCGGCGGCGCTGGTCGAGTGGCATAAATGCAAGAGGGGAGTGCGGGGAGTCCAACGGTACCTGGCGCGGATCGCGAAGATGACCTGTGCGTCGAGTTGGCGGAGAGAGGCGGCGGTCGAAGGAAGCTCACGGCGGCAAGGGGGTTTCGGTGGCGGAGGAGCTCGGGGAAGAGGGGGCTTTTGGCCGCCGGGGCACGGGCAGGGCGTCGATGCCGTTGGCAAGGAGCAGGGATGCCCTGGGCGGCGGTAATTGCTCGCCGGAGTAGACGATGCCGGCGGAGGGGAAAATCGGCTCGGGGGGGGGGGGGGTCCGGTGCTCTGGTGCTCGAATTGAGAGGCGAGGGAGAGGCGGTGTGAGTAGAGGGTGCTCGGGGTGTGCCTTTTATAGGCGGGGAGGGGGGTAACGGGCGGGGAGGTAAAAGCGACGGTGTAAACGGGCGTAATTGAGGGTAATTATGCCTGAAACGGACGCGGTGTAATAGGGGGTTTAATTTCCCGTTGGCACAAAAGGGCAATCGGGAAGGAAACCGAAGCTTTAAAAGCTTCACTTTCGGCATCAATGGCGGCAGCGGGCGGTGATCGCACGGGGAAGAAAGAAAGGGGGCGGGGACGACGGAACCAACAGGTGGGGCCCGCCCGTTTGTGAGAGAGGAAGAAAGGAAAGAGGGAGAGCGGGCGGTCGGATTTTCGACAAGTGGCATGGAGAGGATCGGGGCTACTAGATCAGGGTGAAACGGTAAGTGAAAGCGGGCGGGTGTGATTCTATCCAGCAACGGAGGTTGAATTGGGGCCGTTCGGGCGAGGGCCGAAGGGGTAAGTGACGGTGAGCAGATGAGATTGGGTACAACAATGGGGGACGGTTCAGATTAGACCACCCGTCGATCGGGGGAAAAAGGGAAAGCGGCGAAGCGGTAAGTGACGACGAGCGGCTGGGATCAGACCGGGGGAGGGCTGGTCGGTCCGATGGGCGACAAGTGTCGACTGGAGAGGAGGGGGAGGCGGGGGAGAGGGTTAAACTAGGACGGGCGGCCGAGATTAAGTCCGGGGCGGGGAAGGGCTCCGATGCCTGACACGTGGCAGCCTGAGAGGGTTTTTGGATTTGTTTTCTTTTAAGGATTTCCAGGAATGATTTAGAGGCTTTAAAATACTCAGAAAAATACCAAATAAATTTTAAAAATTCTAGAAAAAAAAAATCAAAGAATCATCTGGAACTATTTTAGATTTAATAAAAATATTTTCAACCCATTTTGATATTTATATTTTGTAAAAACTCAATTCTAACTCAAAAAGGAGACTCTTAAATCTTTTATAAATCCCTAAATTTTAATATAATTACAGATTTGACTTAGGACAATGAAATGCATTTATTTTGACCTTCTTAAAATGAAATACTTTTATTTTGGCTTTCATAAAATGAAAATTTTAATTTTGTCATTTCAGGGTTTGGAATAAATTCAGAAAAATTCAATAAATCCCAGAAAACACTTTAAAATGGAAATAAGATTTTTGGGATATTACAAACCTACCCCCTTAAAAGAAATCTTGCCCTCGAGATTTGCACTGGCTAGCAAAAGAGATGGGGGTGGTTGACCTTCAAATCCTCTTCTCGCTCACATGTATCTTCGTCTTCGGTGTGGTTGCTCCACTGAACCTTACAGAATCTGATGGTCTTCCTTTTGGTCTGACGCTCTATTGTCTCGAGGATCTTGATTGGTTGTTTTTGATAGGTGAGGTCGTCTTGAAGATCCAAAGTTTCCAGTGCAGCTTGCTCCATGGGGACTCAGAGGCACTTCTTTAGTTGAGATACGTTAAAGACGTTGTGCACTCCTGCTATGCTCGGTGGCAGCTCCAACTGATAAGCAACTTCACCCCTTCTGCTTAAGTTTTTGAAGGGTCCCACAAACCTTGGTGCAAGCTTTCCTCTGATTTGGAACCTTTTGACTCCTCTGAGTGGGGACACTCTCAGATAGACGTAGTCCCCGACCTCAAAGGTCAAGTCTCTTCTACGGTTGTCCTTATAGCTTTTCTGTCGGGATTGAGCTATTTTCAGTCTGTCCTTGATCCTTCTAACTTGATCCTCGGCATCTTGAAGTAGGTTTGGACTAGCTTCTTGAGGTTCTCCTTGCTGTTCCCAAAGCAAGGGTGTCCTGCACTTCCTACCATACAAGGCTTCGAAAGGTGCCAACTACAGACTGGCTTGGTAGCTATTATTGTACGAGAACTCTGCATAGGGCATGGAACAGTCTCAACTGTTCCGAAAATCCAGAGTACAAGTTCTCAACATATCTTCGAGTACTTAATTTACACACTCTGTTTGCCCATCTGTCTAGGGGTGGTAAGCTGTACTGAAACTGAGCTTACTCCCTAACTCTTCATGTAGTTTGTGCCACACGTCACAAGACTGGATCCGGTAGCTAAGGCAAGGGATGGCTTGGATGGTTGATACTTGGCAGAGGGGAAATTGGACAGTTGAGGGTGATTAGGCCAAATGAACAGTAACGGGCACATCCTGTTACTGTTTTTAAAATTTTTGGGGGTTTTTCTAATTTTTTAAAATTCAAATAAAATCAAAAGAGCTCCCAAAAATAGCAAATAAATCTCAAAATTCACAAAAAAAATTCCTTGAGACATAAGGAACTCAAATAAAATATGTCTAACAAATGCTAATGTTTATTTTAGTCATATTAATTTTTTTTAATTAGTAAAAATTTAATTTGAAATTATATTAAATCCAGAAAACTCAAATGGTGAATTTTCTTCTGAAAGCTTTAAATAAACTCTGAAAATCAAGATGTTACACATACCATCGAAGAGAACTGGTAGAGAAATGTATTGTGGTTACAGACCAAACAGAGAGAGAGTGTGTGTGGTAGTGGAGAGTTAGGTGAGCAATGCTCCAGGTCTCCCCATGGCTTGCATCACATACATTTATGTACTCAAGAGGAGTGTATTTAGAGTTATGCCCTTACATCCAAATATCTTTTTCATGGACATTCACGTTATTACACACGTCCCACTTGGGCCTTATAACCCTCTAACAGGCCGGCTAGGCTTAGGTGGGGGTCACCACTACAACAGGAGCCTCTCATGGTGAAGGGCTTCACAGGCCGAAGCCATCTTGCCGAGCCCTTTGACCCCCTCCGTCCCTACGACCTGTGACCTTTTTAGATGAGTGCATTTGCAGGTGCGACCCCGCTTTATGCCAAAGACGCAGAGTCAGGTAAGCAGCCGAAGTCGCCCTTCTTCACGATGCGTGCTGTGAGCCGAATAAGGTCGAAGGGGGGCTGTCCAACTTCGGCAACGTCAATTTCATGCTGAGGGCGAGTTGCGCGAAACTTTTCCCCGCGCTAGCGATGTGAGGGAAGTGGAAGTCTGGCTGTGGATGCGGCAATGATTTTACCACTGCGTGACAAGTAGCAGCGGCCTTTAGTGCCGAGGACAGCCAATATCTTTCAACAGCTGTCCGGGAGTGAGGCCGCAGGGCCTCGACGAACGAGAAGCGCGGAGGCTTGCCGGTGTTGCCCTGCGGTTTAACAAGCGCGATCTCGCGGAGGAGTTTACAATGTGCGGGGTGTCTCCTCTCTCCGCCAGTGGAAGTACGAGCAAGATCACACACGGCGAGATGGCGTCCGTCCTTCAGTGTCTTCTGTGCGGAAGCCCTCCGGCCCTGGTAAGTACTTCGGCCGTATGCTGCTTATATATATGCAACTGTTTTGTGAATGAAGCACTGCTTCGCATGCAGTGCTCTCATTGGTGGACACGGAGCGTGCAGTAATCGCGTTCGTTGGGCCGTATACGGCGAAGGAGCGCGTGCTGCGCGAAGTCGCGACCGGCCCTGTGAAGCTGGGGCGGATAAATCGGGTGTGCGAGGCCCTAGGCCTCGCCGTACCAGCACGCACGATGCCGGTGCGAACTCCGACTCATTGCTGCGATGATGACGACGAGGTTGGTGCGTCTCCCAGTCGGCGGAGAGGTTGATCCAGCGCTGCTATATCCATTCCACCGGCCGCATCTCTGGCAGACACCGTCAGGTCGGAGAGCATGTCGGGTGCCGGGTCCGGGCACGCCGGTTCGGGGGAGCACACCGCCCCCAGCGAGGAAGGCTTAGGTGGTGGTGGGGCGGGGCTTGGTAGCGACATCCTCGAGAACGAGGCCTTGTCGCCTATACCGGCCAGCGAAGACCTGCCACCTGCGTCGTCGCCACCTGTAGCGGCCACCGGGGACCTGCCGCCTGCACCAGTCCTTACGGCCACTGGAGCGACCGAGGGCACGTCGCACAAGTCTCCGAGGGCGAAGCACCCCCGGATACGATTGCCCTCGCCTGCGAGGAATCAGTTCAATATAGCGGGCGCGGTCACCAGGGACCTAGGGTCCGACGGGGAAGCCGCTCTGACCGAGGGAATCATCACTCCCCCGTCTGATGAGGCCCCGGCGACCCAGGCGGAGATTGTGCGGACATCTCCCCGCGTCCTAGTGGAGGGGGCCAAAGGTAAGCGTACTTCCTTTTCCCCCCGCGACTTCGCGAAGCTCTCTCCGATTTGCTCGCTCATTCCGTCGTCGACCTCAGGAGAGACGAGGTCTCCCGGACGTGGCCAAGGATCGAGCAGCGGGGGTGCCCACGAAGTTGCGGGCCTGGTTGCGCAGGACGCGGCGTGGGCGGCCGGGGCTGGCTCGGAGGCCCAGAGGCTCGTCATGTCTGCTTTTATCGCTCGACCGGAGGCACTTCACGTCCTTAACGGGATTGTGGAGTGTACCAACGACAGCCTAGATCGGCGGGCATTGTCATCGTGTGGGGGGATCTTCTGGCGCTTGCGCTGGGTGCGTCGGAGATGATGGTAAGTGCCTGAGTTCGTGGTCTACGCCGCTTGTCGACCACGTAGCTAATATTCGCCCCTCCCCCTTTTTTAGACGCTTGCCATCAGCTAGGCCCTGGAGGAGGCTCGCACCCGCGAGCGGAGGGCGCTGGAGGACGAGCTACGCGCTGCTGACGAGGCTCACGCCATCAAGGATGAGCGTATTCGGGTGTTGTAGGCGGAAATCACCAGGGCGACTTTCGACGCGCAGAGACTTGTTGCGAATGCGGAGAGCATGACTACGGAGGCACAACGCGCCATGGAGGAGGCCCAGCGCGCCGCAACGGAAGAGCGCATCGGCTTGCTTGAGCAAATCACCGCACTGGAGGAAGAGAAGGCCCGACTTGCCACGATCCTGGAGGAGAGGAACCGAACCCTTGGCGACGCGTCGGTGGTGACATGGAGGGCAATGAAGTCCTTGGAGGGGCCCTCCGGGGCCTTTCCGTTGACGTGCCGGACCTTACATACATCCCCGCGGATGTGACGCAGACCCTAGAACGAATCAAAGAGGGCTTGAGCCTTGCACTCCACGGTGCCAGAGCGTTCGGCGATCATTGTGGCTTCGCCGACGCCTGCCTTGCTTTTGCCATGCTCCACACCGGGGGATGTGAGCAAGCCAAAGAGTTGGTTGATCCCCAGCTGGATCAGCCAGCCGAAGCCGGGGTGTTGTCCGGTGCCGCCTGCGCCATTCTCCCCACCCTCAAGACTTTCTACGATCGGATCTGGGGCTACATCGGGGAGGATGCGGCCAAGGTCATGCTGCGACGAACGCTACATCGGGAAGGGAATTTCCTCAAGTGGCTCGAGGAGGTCCCTCGGCACAATGAAGACAGCGTGGACCTGTAGGTGTGCTGCGCTATGTATGCCTTGCTGTACGAGTGCCCCGTGGCCACCTTTTTGCCTGAATGAAACAACAGTTGCCCAGAGTGCTCTGCCGTTGCATACTTTCTTGTGTAAGCGCTCGCTGACGCAACGAAGGCTGGACTCTTGCCCCCAACTCCGCTTCTTTTTGACGATTGTAGCGCTTTGTAAGCGAGGTAGGCACACGAGCGCTTTGCCGAGGTAGACGCGTGAGCGCTCCGTCCCCTACCCTTCGAAGTGGTGGCAACGGAGCTGACGCCTATCCTTCGAAGTGGTGGCATCGGGCCGCGCCTGGTCGGGCAGACGCGCGAGCGGTCGTCCCCTACCCTTGAAGCGGTGGCGGCGAGCGGGCGCCTGGTCGGGCGACGCCACGGCGCTCGTCGCCTACCCTTTGAAGCGGTGGCGGTGGGTGGCGCCTGGTCGGCGAGACGCGCGAGCACTCCGTCCCCTACCCGGAGTGGTGGCGCGAGCCGCGCCTGGTCGGTTGGCGTCTGGCGCTCGTTCCCGACTCTTCGAAGCGGTGGCAGCGGAGATGGCGCCTAGTCGAAGTAGACACGCAAGCGCTCCGTCCCCTACCCTTCGAAGCGGTGGCAACGGGTAGTTATCTTTCGAGCATGCCTTGTTGAGAGCGGTGAAGTTGATGCACATACGCCAGGCGCCGTTGGCTTTTTTCACCAATACCGGTTTGGCTAGCCAATCCTGATGTTGGACCTCGCAGATGACTCCGGCCTGGAGAAGCTTCGCTACTTTCACCTTGGCCGCTTGCTGCCGGTCAATGGACATACGCCGAAACCTTTGCCTGACCGATTTAGCGTCAGGGTGGACCGCTAGGTTATGCTCGATGAGGGAGCGGTCCACGCCTTTGATATCCTCTGGGGTCCATGCGAAGACATCCGCGTTGCTCTGGAGAACCTGGAGCAAGCTCTGCTCCACCTCCGGGGGAAAGCCTTCATCGATGGACACGAATTGACATTCGGCCTGGAGAGGTATCCTCTTGACCCCGCCCTTCGGTCGGGGCTTGGACGTCCAACTTGGAGCGACCAGCGCGTCCGCCTTGAGCTTGTCGGTGAGAACATGCACCTTGCGGTGCGGGCCTCTGGCACGAGCCTCCACGTGCCGGGCGAGATCCTAGTCGCTGAAGATGGTGATGACACCCTGTGGGCCCGGGAGTTTCATACACAAGAAGCCATGATGCGGGACCGCCCCGAAGGAGTTGAGGATAGGGCGGCCCAGTATGACGTTGTGCGGGTTCGGAATGTCCGCGACATCGAAGACGACGTCCTCACTCCTGACGTTATCGCCCTGGCGAAAGGAGACTCGGAGACATACCTGGCCCAACACCCTCAACAGTTGGCCCCCTAAACCTTGGAGCAGGGTCCCTGATGGCTTCAAGCGACATCGAGGGATCCCCATGCAGTTGGAGGCCCCCGCAAATAGAATGTTCGCAGAACTACCCCCGTCGACGAGGACACGCCTGACGTCGCAGCCTGCGATGTCAGCTTGGATGACCAAAGGGTCCTGGTGGGGAACTCCACGCCTTGGGCGTCGGCTGGCGTGAAGGTTACTTCACCGTGCGCCCCTCCCGAAAGCGGTTACGCCGAGGTCCCCAGCGAGGAGCCTCCGGAGATGACGCTGATGATGTGATGCTGGGCCCCTTCTGGGACCCCAGCTCGTGGGGGGCTCGCTTGCGGCTGCTGCACGTGGGCCACTGCGGAGGGCGGCACCTGCGAGGCCCGAGCTCTAACGATGGCCTGCCGTAACAGCATGACGGCGGTATCTGCCCGTATGGCATGGTCACCATGGTCACTGTGGCCGTGTGCCTCGCACCATTTGCCGTGGTCCGCGATTTCTTGCCCTGCGCGCAATCTCTCGTCGCGGCCCCTTCCGCATCCCCATCCCTGGTCTCCCCCGCCCCTCCCAGGTAAGGTGGGGACAGGTTTTTGGGGAGCGCCCTCTATGCCGAGGATGTGGTGGGCCTTTTGGGGCCCGCGCTGGTTGTGTCAGGGCTCGTACCTGCCGCTTGACGAAGTTGCGCGGAGCTCGGCGTTGTTGTGCGTAAGGGCGTCCCTCGCGGACTCTGGCTGGCTCTTGCCTTTCGAGGAGCTTTCCTTCGGTGAATCATCGCTCTTCGCCGCCCCCCCCGGCGGATAGGCATCAGCATCCTTGCCTTGACACCGCCGCGCATCTCCTTCCGCTCTAGCGTACTCTTCCATGGCATCGCGGCTACTCGCCCGTTCTGACGTGGCATCGCCTCTTGCATACTCTGTAGAGCTCCGCGGAGATCCGCTAACTCCCGCTGGAGCATGCCGAGGGCTGCCAGCATGGCGTCCTCCACTGCCGGCGTGGCCGCGGCGACCAGCGCACCTGGTCGCGTTGCCTGGACGCCGGCATCGATGACGGGGCCCGCGTTGCTGTCAAAACCGCTCGACGCTCCCGTACCGGGGGTAGGGACGGCGGTCACGCCTCCACGGGCGGCGACGTTACCGCTCCCTGCCACCCGGTCGGTACTATCGGAGTTGACTGTCACACCGGCGGCGGGGTCGACCGTTGCCCCGGCGGTGGGGTCGACTGTCGTGTCGACGTTCGCGCTCGCAATCGCCGATGCCGAAGCCCTGGTATTGACGCGGGACTTCGCCGCGCCCCCTTCCTTCTTCCACGGCGCCAATGATGATGCTTTCTTCGGTGCCATCATTCTCAAGATCTTGAGGCTTGCTCTTGTATTCCCCACGGACGGCGCCAACTGTTGTGGTTATAGACCAAACAGAGAGAGAGTGTGTGTGGTAGTGGAGAGTTAGGTGAGCAATGCTCTGGGTCTCCCCATGGCTTGCGTCACATACATTTATGTACTCAGGGAGAGTGTCTTTACAGTTATGCCCTTACATCCAAATATCATTTCTATGGGCATTCACGTCATTACACGCGTCCCACTTGGGCCTTATAACCCTCTAACATGCCGGTTGGGCTTAGGTGGGGGCCACCCCTACAACAAAATGCCCAATTGCGGGCCATGTCTCAACGCTGGTCGGAATAGTCGCAAGCATAGTTACCTCAACCCCAGTAACACATGCCCAAGCTCAAGTGCTTTTTGGACTTGAAGAAATTGTATGTGTCCCTGCACCAGCACAGGAGGGGAGTCTCCCCTATGGGCGGGTCTTGCGACGAATGCTCGGTAGGAATGTTGTGGTATGGGTTGGGGTTAGAGGTACGGAGGGCTTCCCTTCGAGGAGGTGGCCTCCTGGTACGCTCTGCTTGTTTGTCCTAGGCTACGGTAGCCCTTTCGAGTCGGGTGATCTCTTCCCATTGCTTCTCCATACTTGCGATGTAGTGTTACATTCGTAGTGCAGGAAAAGAAGTTGTGACAGGGGTAGTACTTATATGCTAAGCCGACGCGGTGTACACTTGGCAAGTCCAATTTAGTTTGGGCAAATTCGTGTTCGTGAGGCAGCAACACGCCGGACGATTCGTGGACCAACGTAGCATCACGTCGCTGCATAAAGCTGCCTCGTTTGATTTTATCATTGTGTAAGGCTATCTCGTTTGGTTTTGTCACTACGTAAGGTTGTCTTGATTTATTTTGTCACTGCACAAGGCTATCTCATTTGATCTTGTCACTACATAAGGCTATCTCGTTTGGTCAGGTTAGGACATCGCGCAAAAGCTGCCTTATTTGGTCTTATCACTACACAAGGCTCTCGCAAGGGAGACAACACAAATGCTTCAACTATCTATAGTCACTCATATTGACCATTATATATCTTCCATTCGGGATGTGAAAAGACTGTTTTGCCCTTACAAAATGCATGTGCTGGCGTAAAAGAAGCGATGGTTTGGCGGCGAAGGAGTGGAGAGTTCAAGCTACAAAATGCACTTCCCCTAAATTGTTAATAATGACGGATGGACACTACAAATGAAGTTCAAGTTTGCAAATAAAGTTACAACATGATAGCATTTTGAATCTTAAGACCACAACACACATAACAAAAAGTGGTGCTACACATCACGCTGGTGTTCCTACTCGTCGGTAGGCTCCTTGCATATTCTCGTAGTGTGGTCTTCCTGGCCACAGCAGACGTAATGTCTACTGACCGCTCCAGCTTCCCCTTCGTCTATATCGTTCCAAATGCGACGACTCTACCGACGGCCATTCCCACCCTTCAAAAGGTTAAGATCCAGAATCCAAGCCCTCTATGCAATATCCGATATAGTAAAGTTACCCACAACCCTGAAGCCTCTTAGCTCACCGCACCACGCCTGCAACACCATCTCCTTCATGAAGTACTCTGGCGTGATGTTCGGTGGGTCCATGTTGATAGTCCCACATGCGGCGACGATATGAGAGCATAGCTTGTGAAGGAGTTTTGGTTTGTTGCATACGTAGCTGGGCTCATTCACATGATCTCCAAGGCACACCTCGTGGGTAACAAGAGTGAGCAGTCCCAAATCTGGCTGTCCTAGAGGATCATGTCAACATGATGCTCCATATTGCCCATCACGTAGACCGTGTGTGACTGACCTTCTCAGTCTTGGCCTATATGTACGCCGTAATCTTCGAGCAGTACGATGTCTATGGGTTGACTGCATGAAGTGTCGTATTTGCATGGCTTTCCCTGAAATATCCGATTGTACCTTGCAGAACGCCTTCGACGACGCAATGAGGAGCAGAGAACAGACGTCCCTAAGAACCCAGTTGTACACTTTCGCAAGGTTAGTGGTCATTATGCCATACCTCACACCGTCCATATCGTGCAATAAGAACCACTTCTCTAATGGCTTGACCTCAATCTAATGGAAGAAACACTTGATATTCCTTGAGGTTCTCCGCGTCACACCAAGAGGATTAAGCTCCAGCAATAGTGCGAGTCGTTCAGGTTGCGCCACCTCAGGAATTGCCGAACGCTTGTTCCTCTTGATGATATCCTTCCTGACGTGCTTCTCTAATATCTCCTACAATGTATTGAATTTACGCTGCTAGTTCTGCATAGCCAGCCTCTTGAACACTTTTACCAACGGTTGCTGCAGGAACTGCTTAAAGAAGTTGACCCCTA
Organism: Melocanna baccifera; assembly: GCA_036346265.1. Taxonomy (NCBI): domain Eukaryota; kingdom Viridiplantae; phylum Streptophyta; class Magnoliopsida; order Poales; family Poaceae; genus Melocanna; species Melocanna baccifera. The sequence goes on from CM070690.1 coordinate 9,462,315, forward strand.
AATGGCAAATACACCATTTGTTCCCCATGTCTGGCCAAGGGAATAGCTCCTCCGGGTATTACTAAAGTTTTCTTGTGGCCTTTATCATCCTGGGGTGACAATCATGGATTATGTTGATATTAGGACGCTCCCCTACTACCTCCTTCAGATACTGAAGGAAGCACAACCAGCTATCAAAATTTTTACTTTCCATGAATGCAATGGCTAAAGGCAAAATCTGATTATTACCATCAATACAATTGCTATCAAAATCTTCCCCTTGTATTTCCCTATTAGAAACATCTCATCGGCTAAGATCATAAGCAACATGTGCCTGAAAGCATGATGCAGACACCGAAGACTAAGAAGGCTTTCTACAAAACCATGAAATCTAACGATCTTCTGGATGACTTATCCTTCACAGTAATGTATGTGCCTGGGTTCCTGTCCTGTTGCACCTACAGCATACGAGAAAGGTCGTCATAAGCAACCTCGAAACGTTTACTGCATGGACAAAACTCACAACTTAATGGCATCCTACAGTGATCCCTTATCAACAAACATTGCATGAGGTCGAACCTCCGTACCATAATACTCCCACGTTGATTAATATTCGTCGTGCACAATAAGACCATCTACTAGGGTTGTGCATTCAATTTTTTCGATTCGTTTTATACGATATATACGGTAAATATGGTATTAGTAATTCAGTTATATACGGTATTTTAGAAGTACGGTTCGGTTTTGGTAAATCCCAAATTATTTCGGTGCGGCATCAGTAAATACAGTATTTACCAAAGTTAACACGAATTGCTAACGATATAGCGACTAGCGAGACAAGTAGACGATAATACATATACTCCTAGCAATAGAATTAGACTACATGCTGCCAAAAAATTGCACGGGAGGTTGGCGAGGAGGATTGGTGATTTAATTCGTTTTTTTGCTGGATGAGGTAAATCCGAGCGTGGACGTGGACAGATGGGAGTAATTTTTTGTATTTTGGTATTACTACTAGCAATAGAGTTTTTTTTAGTTCGGTTATCAGATAGGAGTAATTTTCGGTATTTTGGTATTTACGATGATGGTGGTAAACCGGCCAGCAAATGGTATGTGTGGTCAACTTGTACTAGTTCGGTTTTTTCGATTTTTAGCTGATTTTTCCCGAAAAAACCGAACTAAAAAAACACTAAAATCTGATAACCAAACCGAATACCGGTCAAACCAAGTTGACCAGTTTGGTTCGGTTTTTTTGGTCCGGTTTTTTCAGTTCGGTTATAAAATGCACAACCCTACCATCTACATCCACCCTATTCCATCTCTACGGGATGGAACTTTCGTCCTCATCGGAAAAGTCATCGTCATTCTCTTCTACATCATCCTCAGCTCAGGCCATCAGGTCATCGATCATCTACATCCACCTATGTAGTGGGCTCAATGTACGACGTGCAATGTTTTGGTTCTACCTCCGTAATATCAGCCAACGTGTCCTCTTCATGAACCACACGCTACACCCAACCTTTGTGCATCGCCTTATAGTTGGACAACTTGTCCAAATCGTTTAACCGTGGAACGACAGATACGACAAATGATTATCACTGCAAAAAAAACATAGGTATATTACTGTGATTCGGAATATAAATAGATTATTTAAAAAAATTCTGGAGAAAACCACACTACACTATTCTCATATGACCACAGTTCGTTGAAGCAACACGTCAACACAAAATGACCGACGCTTGTAGATAGAAGCGCCGAAGATTGTTAATCCGGACAAAACCCAGTGCAACCACAGGTCTACGTATCTTTCATATAAAGGCAAACTGGAAAATGAATAGGCCTGGCCTTAAAAACCATCGCAACACATTCACTGAAATGACAAGAACGTAGAAAATCTCATGCTTACCATTAAGGCGATGGTGAAACATCTCTTGCCATGTTGATGATTAACCCCCTTCAGCCCTGCTTACCGCGACTCTTGGCACAACTGAGCAAAGCACAGATGAATGAGCAGTTGCTAAAGTAAAACCGAAGGGCTCGTTTATTGACCGCCACTCCAGGAATAATTTATTCTCCATCAAATATCAGGGTAATGGTAATAAACATAAAATTAGTGCCCTCCCCAAACCCTAAATACAATGGTGGTACACATAAACATTCACATGTGTTTGTCTTGCATCCAGGGATAACTCCCCCCCCCCAATTCTTTATATCCAGTAAAAGTCAGGAAATATGTACAAAGTGCTCCAGTAGCCACATTAAGCCTCGATTCCCAGTTAGAAAATTTTCTATACCAACCTGACAGAAAGAGAAATACATTGGTGAACTCTAATAAATAAATGAACAGATAAATAAATATATGGACAAACACATGCGGATTTTTTTTGAAGGAGCCTCATGAATTTCAGCGCTATTTCACTTAATGGTTTCATCTCTCGATCTTCAAGAATACGATAGCATAAGAAACTATTCTTGTTATACATAAGGTTCACTTAGTGCTAAAAGATGAGATAGATACTGCTTATTTTAAATTACTTCCCATAAGAATCATACTGCTTAGATAGACAACGAGGCAGATGTCAGAAAACTGCATTCATTTTTGCCACTAGGACAGATGGTACAGACATACTTCTCACATAAAGCCTATGCCGCTATGCCTAATTGCCTACTATTTGCAACTTCCATATTATCTGGGAAAAAATGTTTATCCAAATGTCTTTTGCTATATATGATATCTCAGCTTATGACAATCACTCATTTCCTATTACTCCCTCCATTTAATTCCTACCTCTTATCTATTCCTTTGATCCTGAAAGGTAGTTATGTCAGAATAAGGGTGGGTTTTTTCGTCTGTGGTTTATGATTTTGAACTTTAACGCAAGCACTTATGTAAACGAACCGAATATCAATAAACCGCTTTAAAAATGCTGTCCCGATAAACCGTTTCGAAACGGCGGTGGAGAAACCGTCTCATTTGTTTATTTGAGAGAAGTCGAAAAAAAGGAGGCCTAAATCTGAAAAAATAATAGGATAATCTAATAGGCTAGCTTATGGAAGGTCAAAAGCCAACCGAAGTAAAAAGAATCTTTAGAAGAACGTATTTAGCCACTTCATGTTGTCCTAATAAAAAAACGCAGTTTTGGTTCACAGGAAGAATGTATTTAGCCACGTCATGTTGTCCTAATAAAAAAACGCAGTTTTGGTTCACAGGGGAACTGACGTCCCTATTAGCGAATCCACCCATGATGCAATGTTTCAAAAATGGCAAAAAAAACATGGATATAGTACACACAAATTTATGTACAAAGAGGTGGGTGTCATTCCCTCGCCCACTTGTAGGGGTGAATATCGAACCAACTCTTCGTCTTATCAAGTTTTTTTCGAATTTGACATAGTTTGATTTAATACCATTTTATTGATAGTTTGAAATTATTTTTAGAAACGAGCTAACGAGCCAAGCCGAGCCAAATGAAAATTTAATTTCATCAGAAATCGATTCTTTCAATGTTTAACTAATTAACAAGTGTAATTAAAACAATTTTGAATCGAGTCAATAGGCCTCACTAACGAGCTTTTTTTGCACCCCTACCCACTTGGGTTCAAATCCCAGGATTCGCCCGGTTGCCTACCTCCTTTAGTGCATGCAGAGTTCCTGACCAAAAAATTTTTTATATAAAAATTTGCAGGTTTACAAAACTGTGTACTACATCCATGATTTTTTTTGGGTATTTTTGAAACATTGCATCATGGTAGATTTACTAATGGGGACGCCAGTTCCCCTTGGCACCAAGCAATTTCTGATAAAAAAATAGCGGCAAATTTACTGCATGCCATTCTTAAGTAATGAATGGGAAAGGATCTTCCATGCCATGTTATTTCTAAAGAACATGCTACAAAAAATAACAAACTGCAAGGATTGCTTGTCGAAAAAGTTGAACGCTTAAAACATTATAGAAAGAGAACCATGCTCACCATCAGATGTCCTCTATGCAGATCCCTCTTGGATCATATGGAACAACTTCAAAGTTTGTACACCAGGTTGAGGCAACAAAGCATCTATACTGGTGTTTCTCTTTACAGCAACCAGAAGTACCTGATAACCCTCAGTAAAAATCAAGATTTCTGGGAGGAAGCCTTGCCAAATTAATGCAAACTCAGCTATCCCATTATGATGTCCAGGCTACTCAGAATCAGTATCTATTGATAAACAAAGTCGAGGCCTAACAGAACGAGGCTGGCGAGGATGAGAAAATATATTTTCAATCCTTCTTGGATTTAAATTATCTCCGCTATATCTGTCATTGTTTGTGCTCGGAAGTGCAGAAGCTGCAATTAGGGGAAAAAGAATTATTCCAATATTATGGGCCAACTAAACAGTCAAAATTATGGTTTGCTGATAAATGCATGATGACACTGGTGGGAATACACAATAATAGCCATAAGTGGACAAAAGGCTAAAAGGTTAGAAATCTCCGAACCCAGTTCAATTCATACTGCAAAAAGCTGAAACAGAGTGCAGCTTATCTTTACAACTCAGATGATCAACTGATACTCTTAATACTCTAATGCTACAGCAAGTAAAGTGTACCTTTGGGGGCCCATTTTTCATGGAAATATTCATCATAGCAGCTTGGCATATTTAGAAACAGAGAAATGACAAAAAAATTTGAGCAAAAGAACCTCAGTTGTCAATATCCTTTATAACCCAATTAGGAAGATCCAAAGCAATCATAAGGTAGATAGGAATGGAGGTATTGCCAATGGTGGCAGCTGTCTTGTCTCTTGGGAAAACATTCAGCGACCAATTCAGTTTGGTGGCCTGGGTATCCTTAATTTTGAGCGGCTAGGATGGGCCTTGCACATTCGTTGGCTTTGGTTGGAAAAGACTGATGCCTCTCACCCTTGGGCTGGCCTGCCTATTAAAGTGCCTCTTAATGCTAAAGTATTGCCAATGGTGGCAGCTGTCTTGTCTCTTGGGAAAACATTCAACGACCAATTCAGTTTGGTGGCCTGGGTATCCTTAATTTTGAGCGGCTAGGATGGGCCTTGCACATTCGTTGGCTTTGGTTGGAAAAGACTGATGCCTCTCACCCTTGGGCTGGCCTGCCTATTAAAGTGCCTCTTAATGCTAAAGCTCTGTTTGATATCGCGGTTGACTCTTTTGTGAGTAATGGTGAAACAATTAAATTCTGGTCTGACCGTTGGTTGCAAGGCAAGATAGCCGCTGAATGGGCTCCTAATTTGTTCAAGCTCATCCCAAAGAGAACCTTGAAGCAAAGAACTGTGGCACAAGCTCTAACAAACAGAAGATGGGTGGCTGATATAAGGGGTGCTCTGACAGTTCAAGTGCTTGTTGAATATTTACAGTTGTGGGAACTTGTAGAGAGGTAGAGAGATTAGGGCAAACACCACACAGCTAAAGAGCTGGGGTGGCTCGAATATATAATGGCCTGGAGTAGGCATATACATGGAAGGCGCATACATGGTAGCGCTCATATGGAAGGCATATACATGGAAGGCGCATACATGGTAAGTGCGTATATGGAAGTATATCTAATTATTCCAATACCGCTTGCGATCGTGCGGCGATCCGGACGCAAAGATCGGATCGAAAGTCTGAAAGCAATTGCGTCGGAGACCTTTTGTCATGATGTCCGCGAATCGATGAGAAGATGGTGCGTGCAAAACACGAACCTCACCAAGTGAAACCTTCTCGCGAACGAAGTGAATGTCAATCTCGATGTGCCGTGCCGATCTTTGAATCGGATTAGTCGACATGTAGATGGCGACATTGTCGCGATGAGCGGCGGTCGAATCAATCGGGCGTGGAGTTCTTGCGAAGTTGTCGCGACCGGCAACACTCGGCTACGACATGGGCAACGACCGCGGTACTCGCCGCGACCGATCGAGACACGGTTGTCCGCGCTTGAGGACCAAGACACGAGATTATCCCGAGATAAATCACGATGGCGGAGGTGGAGCGTCGCGAAGTCGGAACAACCGCCCGATCGGCGTCGGAGTAGGCGGTGATAGATGTTGCTGGGGAGAGGCCGATGTGTAGTCCGGCGTCGAGAGTACCTTTGACGTACCGCAGAATGCGTTTGATCAACGCGAGATGGGGCTCCCGTGGATCATGCATGAAAAGGCATACTTGCTGGGCGAGTGCGCCAGTCGGGGCGTGTGAGTGTCGGTCTTCAGAGCCCCCGCAAGGCTGCGATACTCGGACGGATCGGCCACGGGAGCTCCGTCGTGGCCGGATAGCTTGGCGTGAGTGTCCACTGGTGTGGCCGTAGGGTGACACTCAGCCATGCCGGTAGCGTCGCGAAGATCAACGACATCATCGCCGCCGAGACGGAAGAGGCGTTGGAGGAGCGTGCGACGGAGATGCCGAGGAAGAAGTGCAGTCACCGAGGTCCGTCATGGCAAACTCCGAGTGGAGCAAGCGGTGAGGCGAAGGAGGCCTTGGGTGGAAGCCGTGAGGACGATGTCGTCGGCGTGAGAGCGATGGTAGGCCATGCCGGAGCCACGGCGAGGACAAGCGAGGACATGTCGGAGGAGGAGGCGACGGCCGATGTCGCGGATGTAGGAGGCGAACCGTTGGTACCATGCTCGGGAGCTGCTTCAAACCATAGAGGACTTACGGAGAAGACACACATGGGTGGAGCAGGCGGGGTCCACGAATCCGGAGGGTCTTTGGCGATGGGCCGTCTCATTAAGAGTGCCATGTAGAAAGGCATTCTTAACATCAAGTTGATGAATCGGCCAGAGCGGGATGCGGCGATGGAAGAGGATCCGGATAGTGGCGGTTTGACCACCGGGATCAATGTCTCGTCGTAGTCGACACCGTCTTTGCTGAGAGAAGCCACGAACAACCAGTAGCGCTTTATAGCGGGCGAGCGCCATCGAGTGAAACTTGTGCTTGAAGATCCACTTCGGAGGCAGCGTTAGCACCAGCGCGCGGGGCGAGGCGCCAGTGTCGTTGTCTATGAGGGCCTTGTGCTCTTCGCCATCGCGGCGCGCCGGTTGGGGTCGGCGAGCGCTACGATAGTTCGCCGGAGCAGCGAGCGGGAGAGTGATCGGCGCTAGGGAGAAAAACTCCACGGAGGATCGTGGCGGTCGAGCCCGTGTCACCATCGGATGGTCCGGAGGCGCTTGGCGTGTCGTGGTAGCCGAGTCGGCGTGGGTGACGGTCTTTGGTGCGGTGGTCGGAGGAGGCGCGCGTGGCCGTCTGGAGTAAACGGATGCAGGCGATCGTGGTGGCGGAGCGATGGATGGCGCCAGTGGATCGGAGGAGATGATCGCTCGACACCATGCGATGGTGGAGCGATCATCTGGGGTACTGCGAGTGCCATTGCAGCGATCGGCGAGGCACCGCAGCATGGCGGTCGGCGTCGAAAAATCGAAGTCGGAGCAAGAAGGAGGGTGAAGATCGGTCACTCTTGGCAAGCGGAATATGTTCTCATCAAAGACAACATGACGGGAGATGATGACGCGTTTGGTGGTGAGATCAAGACAATGGTACCCTTTATGGTGAGAAGGGTAACCGAGGAAGACACAAGCCGTGGAACGTGGCGCAAGTTTATGGCGTATAGTAGCGAAAGGTTTGGAAAACAAAGACAACCGAAACCCGGAGATGATTGTCTTGTGGTGGGAGGCGATGAAGGAGGGTATAGGGAATATCACCACCAACAGAGGAGGATGGGCAGCGGTTAATGAGATAGGTGGCGGTTGCTAGCGCCTCGGCCCGATGCTTGGGAGGTATAGTGGCGTGGAGCGGGGCGTCGCGAACCGCATTGTTGAGGGTGCGAATGATGCGCTCGGCTTTGCCATTCTGCGGGAGGTGTATGGGCAAGAGAGGCGTAGGGTAATCTGCGCGGAAGCAAGGAAGGATGTGTTGGTGTGGTTCACAAATTCGGTGCCATTGTCGGCTGTATGGATTTTAGAGGAATGCCGAATTGTGTGCTAGCATAGGCGGTAAAATCTGCTAAGAGTTGGAAACTTCGATTTCTTTCAAGAGGAAAAGTCCAACAATAATGAGAGAAATCATCAAGTAACACTAGATAGTAAAGAAAACCGGATATGCTAGGAACTGGAGATGTCCACACATCACAATGAACTTCGCTCAAAAGCGCGCAGAGGAGCGCGACGAAGAGGTAACAAAAGGAGGCAGCGTATGTTTGCCAAGTTGTGGGGCGGCAAAGGGACCGGTCTACTTTATTACATGAGATGAGCGAGTTTTTATGTAGGGTGTCGAGGCTTGCGATCTGGGATGACCAAGACGATGCCATAAGCGGGAGGAGACAGCGATGTGGGTCTTTGGGTGGGTGGGGTGGCGGCCGGAGGTATGGTGTAGAGGTCGCTGCACTATCGCAGTGAAGCATCGTCTGTTGTGTCAGGGATCCTTAATAGAAAAACCAAAGGCGTCAAACTCAATAGAGCAATGGTTATCACGAGTGAATTGTCTAACGAAAAGAAGGTTATGGACTAGGTTAGGGACAACAAGGGTGTTGGGAAGAAGAAAAGGGGTGGTTGGTGTGTGGAGAAAGGTGTGACCACGAGAGACAACAGGAGAGCGAGAACCGGGTGCCAAAGAATAACCGAATGAGGTGGAGGATGGGAAGAGAGGAGTGTACCGTTATGCAGTCGTCATGTGGGAAGTGGCGCCATTGTCCATGACCCATCCACCATGTCCTTGGGCGACCCGGTTGGTTCAGTGCGATAATGAGGCCTGCGATCCCAAGTCTGCGGGGTGGGAGGCGGGGCGGCGTGAAGGCGGTGTGAGCTCGAGTGGAGCGCCGAGGAGGCCGGGAGCGGCGAGGGCGCCATTGATCGCCGGTAGGGCGATCCATGGGTTGAAGCGAACCGAGGGCGTCGATGGAGATGATGGTACGCGACCACCGTAAAACCGTGATTGCTGCCACGGCCGGACCCGCCTGCGCGCCATGGCCGAACTCCGCCACGCGCCCGGCGGTTGCGGCCACCACGACGGCCATCACGAGCATTGGTGGTTGGAGTGGTGGTTGATGACGTGGCCGGAGGAGCCGCGGAGGCGAACAAGGCCGTGGTGGTTGCGATCTTTACCTCGTTCTTGGGCGAGTCTCCTTGAGAGCGAGCATGGACCGCGCTCGGCGAAAGAGGGAACGGTATGGCGTTGGCGATGTCGTCGGCGGTGGTGGAGAAGCGCGGGTTGAGACCACGCAATGAGTTGAGGGCGAGTTGCGAGTCGTTGATGGGTAGCCGATGGCGCGTAACTCGTCGGCGAGGACTTTCATCTGCCGGGTCAGTAGTCGGTGATGGACATATCGCCTTGGGCGAGAGTGAAATTGATTGTTGAGGAAGATCGCGGGACTCCTTGTTGTCGCGAAAGCAGCGCCTCGATCGCGACCCAAAGATCTCGTGCGATCTCTTGATCCGTCATTCTTGAGTCGAGGATGTCGTCGGAGACGGAGCCATAGAGCCACCGAGAACAGCGAGTCGGCGAGGACCAGTAGCCTCGTCGCGATGCGCGATGTCGGTCTGCCGTCGATGTGGGAGAGGAGGCGAACCGTGCACATGGTCCGAAAGAATTTGGACCATCGGGAGTAGTTCGGCGTCTTGGATCGAGTGGTCGGCACGTGGGACTTGACGACGGCCGTCTGATGAGGGGTTGAGGACGATCGGAGGAGCGAGCGTAATCGCGCCGGCGGCAAAGAGAGAACAGGCTAGATCGGTAGGAGGGCTGCCATGACAGATTGCTCTTCCTCTCTCTCTTTTTTTTTTTTTTTTCTCTTTTTTTTTTATAAGAGGAGGAGGAGGAGGCTTACGGTGGAAGCCTCGGATCGATCCGGATCGAACCGGATCGGAGCTCTCGGGCGGGCGCGCCGAGGATCCGGCGGCGAGAGAATCCGGCGGCGGCAGGGAATCCGCGCGGCCGCGGGAGGCGTGGCGGCGTGGGCGCGCGCAGGCGGCGCGTTGGTGGTAGCGGCGGCGAGCGCGGCGGGCGCGGCGGCGCGTCGAGTGGCCGAGCGCGGCGGCGGAACAGCCAGGCGGCGGCCGAGAAGGAGCGGCTGAGCGGCGGCTGAGGCGGCGCGGTAGCGGCGGCGGCTTTGTCGTCAGCGGCGGCGGCGCAGGTAGACAGCGCGGAGCGGATCTGCCTGGACCGGCCGGAGGCGCGGCGGCGGCGTGGAAGCGTGGAGAGGGGACGTCGGCGGCTGGGGCGGATCCGTTGAATCCGGCAGCGGCGTCCGGCGGCCGGCACGGAGTCGGTGGCTTGCCGAGGTGGCGCTGGTAGGTGGCCGTGGGTGGTGGGCTGCTGTGCGCGCGGGAGAAGGCGTGGAAGAACTCGGAAAGCAAATCGATACCATGTAGAGAGGTAGAGAGATTAGGGCAAACACCACACGACTAAAGAGTGGGGTGGCTCGAATATATAATGGCCTGGAGTAGGCATATACATGGAAGGCGCATACATGGTAAGCGCTCATATGGAAGGCATATACATGGAAGGCGCATACATGGTAAGTGCGTATATGGAAGTATATCTAATTATTCCAATAGAACTGGTAGATGGCTTGGTGCTGCAGCATGACACCCCTGATCAACATCGGTGGCGCTTAACCGAATCAGGTTCCTACACCAGTAAGTCTGCCTATACCTCCTTTTTCATGGGTACAATTAAGTTTGCCCCTTGGAGACGTATTTGGAAAAACTGGGCACCTCTTAGATGCAAATTCTTCATTTGGCTTGCAGTCAAGAATCGGTGCTGGACAGCTGACAGATTAGCCAAAAGGGGTTTGCCTCATCCTGCTTCATGCTCTCTTTGCGACCAAGCAGAAGAAACTATTCAACACACCCTTGTTAGTTGTGTGTTTGCGCGTCAGGTGTGGACAATGATTCTAAACAGATTGGGACTTCTAGCTATTGCTCCTCACCTGGAGTAACCTGTTTCTCTATCGGTGGAGCCAAGCAACCAAGGGTTTGATAAAAAGAAGAGAAATGGGCTGAATTCTTTGATTATCCTGGTCGCTTGGGAAATCTGGAAGCATCGCAATGTATGTGTGTTTGAAGGAGCTTCTCCTAGTGTCCAAGAGGTCTTACAGGCAGTAGCGATTGAAGGTTATTTATGGTGTATGGCTGGAGCCTCTGCTCTTCAAGAGCTGCTCCTTCAGTCGCTAATCTCTTAGTGTTCTCGGTTTTTCTTGTGCTGTGGGTGTGTTGGGTGTCCGGGAGCCTCTCTCCCCTGTTCTAGGAGTGGACTCTTGACCCTCCTTTATATTTACTTTTTCTTCTTAATGAAATGACACGCAGTTCTCCTGCGTTGTTCGAGAAAAAAAAGAACCTCAGTTTGGCAGCTTGGAAATATTCTTTTCGAGAGTAAGTCACTCTACATGTGTTTAGAGTGAGACAATCTTCATGCTGTAATTTTTTATAGGCTAGATTCTCTGTAATATCCTATATTTCTAACTCTGTAAATATTTAATTTAATTTAAAACATACCACAGTAGGAGTTTCTCCTATACTATCAGGTAACAGTACCAGTACATGTAAGTGAACATACACTGCAGATCACCTTTTCCATAAGCATCTACAGAGAATTTCCCCTATTGGATAATATATCGTGTCATTACTTGAAAAATGAAGAAATCTGGGGATGACGGCATGTTTCAGTGTATCGCTTAAGCATAACTAGACTATTAGAAGCTTAAGCCCTCTCCTTGAAAGAAATAAATGATGTTGGGTTAAGAAAGTAGGTTTTTTCTGAGTAACCTATAAGGAAAGAGCAAACTTTGGCATTTCTCATATACATTCAAGGAAAAAGTTTGTTCAAAACTAAAAAGTGGGACAAAAGGACAAGGTCATCTCCTATGGTTTATGTTATGTGTAAGATCAGCTTCAAGAAGCCAATGGGTCTCTCTCTTTTTGCAGTTCCATTAAAAGAGCTCTATGATCTGCAGCTGCTGAAATGGTGCATAACTCATAATTGGCCATAAACTAGTCCATTCCAAAAACTGTCACAAAAGGAAAGAACTAAATTCATAAAAGGGAGACAAACCAGCATCAATTAATGGTTCCACTCCTGTCTGTTTTGATGGAATTTGTGGATGTGAGTTTAAACCATCAGCAGGTGCAGACTCTTCAGTACCACCTCCACCTGCCGCGAGTGTAAGAGATATCCAATCATCAGACTGAACCCCATTTGATGCATTAGCACGCTCACTCAGTTCTTCCTGAAGGGGAACAGAAGAAGGTTGACTTGGAAGAAAAATTTGCAAAGAAGGATCATCGCCAGCTAAAACCAATGGGTTATCAACCAAGCTTCCATGCACTTCATTACTATTTCGGCAAACTGGAAGATCATGAGCTGAAGCCTCCTCTACACCAACATTACAATCAAGGGAATAGTCGTTTGGTGTAATGCTAAAGGAATTGTGCGAACCAACAAAAGTATTGGCAGCATCGGTATCATTCCCAAAAAACTGGAAGCCTTGCTCTGGTTGGGGATAAGAATGCATTTGCCAGTTATTCATCTCAAAATCATCAGCATTAATGCTTAATAAACCAAGGTTGCTCGTACCAACGCCAGCATCCTCCTGGTATCTTTCAGTAAATCCAGCACCATTGGTGGTGAAAGGAAAACCACTACCATTTGCAGTAGTATTGTCATAGAAAGTCTGTGGACAAACTATTGCATCATTCTCTTCATCAGAATCACTAAGAACAATGACATCTGCAGCATTATGTTGTTGCTGTGATCTATCCTCTGTATTGTATGTTTGGCCAAAATTGAGAGGAAAACTGTTGAACTCATGACCATTGTTCAATGATAAATCAAAATGCATACTGCCCTCTTGGTTCACACTTGGATCTTCCCCATCTCTGTAACTCTCAGTGGGGCTACTGCTCATAGGCACAATGTTTGGAGCTCGGAACCCAATATTGTTCTGGATGTGTTTTCCAACCACAGAAGGCTTCTTGTCATCTGCTTTACTACTAACTTCCCAGATTCCATTAAGATTTCTTTTGATTCCAATCTTTAAACTTCTATGTCCATCAGAAGTACCTTCTATCTTGAGTTCATTTACATTTTCTGCACCAGGTTCGGTATTTTCCATTGAGTTACAAAGGGTGCCATCAGGCATATGCCACTGAGATAATTCTCTAGTTGCAACATCACCCTTCACATGCCAAGATCCATCAGGCTTAACATCAATCTCATTAACATCTTCATTGCAATTGCGCAACTGCGTCACAAAGAAAAATAATCAACAAACGCAACAAAATCCAACATAGAACAGATGAGAAGGTACCATGAAGACCTACCAGAGAAGCAATCCGATTGAAGTAAGGATCAATCATCAAGTTCTCAAGAGAGTAATTCTTTAAACATATTGGACATTGCCACTGTACAAAAGCAAGAACAGAGCAATAAGAGAGACTGGGTATAAGACATATGAAACCATCTTCATGTCAAAAGGTGGGAGCACAAAATCTAACCTTACGGGACCGTTGATTCAGTTCCACAAAAGTTTCAAGATCAAAACAACCCATGTGAATGCAAGGCTTGAACCTTCCTGCAATCCTCATTCTGGATCCACTATTCTGAAAAAATATCCGAAAATAAGTTAGATTCATTTCAAATCTTGCATACAACACAATAAAAAGCATCACAGAAAGACTTAGCTTTACAACATGACAGCCAACACATTTTGACAAAAGAAAACACCTATTGCAGTTATTATTTTCGCTTCTCAATGACGCAATATTAGTATCTATGTCCTAGAACTACTCAGCTAACTGAGCACGAAATGTAGTAACTCGATAGAATATGGCTACTAACTGCAATGCAAGCACACAGTACTGACAAATACATGTTGAGCCAGCCAAAAAAATATAATAACAAATATGCACAAGAAAACTCACAGGACAACGAAGGTTGACTGTAACAGACTCAGCAACCACTTCCAAATCACTGTCACTATCAGCATTCTCTGTAGTATCTCCACCTCCGAGACAGCGCCGAACACGAGCAAGAGCATCCTCAAAAGACTCACCTTCAGCTTCCTTTGGGACCAAGTCTAAAACCTGGATAAAGATATAGCGTTACTGGATATAACAAAACCAGTGCTTGCTGGCTAAGAATATTACTGATTGTTCTAGAGGAATGAAACAACCCAAATGAAATAAAGAAAGCATTTATCCATTCCCTTTTCTTCAATGCATATAAAAATAACATATATTTTTTTCTTTCAGCAAAGAAGAGTGTAATATGTCAGACATTTCCAAGTGATACTTCTATTCTACTAATTCTGCAATGCGGTAGGAACAGACAAATTGATGTGCACATAACTCCTCACTAGCTCGTCCATTACTCAAGTTTTGACTTTTGAATCTTCAGATTTAACATGAAATGAAACAAACTTGTAACTTGACAATTCATACACACACTGCTAAAAAATATAGAAAACACCTGTGATTCTATAACACAGTATCGTTTTCAATTTTCTCAAAACTGTGAAGTAAATACTTCATAGAAGCAATTATGTAGTTATGTTCAGCTTGCATAGAGGAATTGGGGAATAAATTGGAGTTACTAACAAGGACATAACCCATATCAACTGGGCTCAAATGGAAAAACAATGCAGCAACTCATTCAAACTAAAAGCAGTGAGCACTGAGCAGTACAACATGATGAAACAAACCCAGAAGAAAATTAGCTCTACAAGCAGCAAGAAACATATAGTTTGGTATATTTGCTTTCGTACCACTTGGTAAAGTCACATTTTGCATAAAAACCACTGTGTCTGTCAATGGCTCAATGACATGTGGGGTCAGGCCTAGGGATGGAAACGGATCGGATACGATCAAATAGTCTCAAATACGAATACGAATCCATATTTTTAAAACGAATTCGAATATTTTCGAATACGATGTACTTAATTCAGTCGAATACAAATATCGTCTTACAACTTCTGTAACAAATCTCGGTAGAATAAATTTATCCAACATGATTACATGACTACACCGTCTACACTACACATCTACATAGGAAATAGATCGAATACGAATGTGAATACGAACATTCTCAAATACGGATACGGATATTGTCGAATACGAAAACGAACATTTTTTAATAGGATTTTGCTTACCACATTTGCGTTTTCTTGGATACGAATATTGGATAAAACGGATTATCCGTTACCGTTTCCCACCCCTATTCAGGCCCCACTTGTCATTGTCGTAGCTAGGATTCAAAAAACCGACAGTAACCGGCCGGTAACTAGATTTGTCGTTGGGAACCGATAAAAAAAATCAGCCGAGTTACTTTTAGGTCTAATGCATTTTCTAGGTTGGTTTAGGACCTTTTAGGCCTTTTTGGTACTAGATTAACTATTATATGAGTAAAATATACTTCAATTAATTAAGGACATCTACGAAAATATTGTGACTAATGTTAGAACATGTGGTAGTGTTATTAATGACTTCTCTATTAAGATAGAATTACACTAAGGGTCAGCATTGAGCCCATACAATTTTGCCCTAGTGATAGACGAGGTCACACGGGACATACAAGGAGATACCCCTTGGTGTATGCCTTTTGCTAATAATGTGATGCTAGTTGATGAGAATAGAATATGTGTTAATAAGAATCTGGAGTTGTGGAGGACCTTCAAATTGAAGGGTTTTAGACTTAGTAACATTGTTATTAAGTTGACAAGTCGACACTACCCTCCTAAGGACCAACTTGTCGACTAGTTAACTAGTCGGCCGACTAGTCGCTAGTCGACAGGTATTATTTGTACAGTTTATATAAATATGTATATATAGAGAAAGATTTTATTGCAATTTCAGAAACCAAGAGGGCTAAAATGCAAAATGCCAGTCCTTATAACCCCCCTGGTCCTCGCCGATTCCGCCCCCACTGCCTCGCCGACCCCGCCGACTCTGCCCCCACTGCCTCGCCGACCCCGCCGCCCCCCACTGCCGACTCCGGCGGTGGCAGCGCAAGTCGAGTCATTGGCTCCAGTCGCTCCTTTACCAGCGACTTGTCGCCTAGTCGACGACTAGTTGTTGACTAGGCGACGACTTGATAACCATGCTTAGTAGGGCTAAAACTGAGTACATGAGGTGTGATTTCAGCGGTATCAAGGCAGATGCCAGAGATGTTAAGCTGGATGAACAAGTAGTGCCTAGAAAGGACATGCTTCATTATTTGAGATCAATGCTATAGTGGAATGATGAGATTGATGAAGACGTAAGCCACAGGATAAGAGCGGGGTAGGTGAAATGGCGCCAAGTATCTGGTGTCCCATGTGACAAAAAAAAGTCCCTCAGAAGTTAAAGGGTAAGTTCTAGAGAACAGCGATGGACATCTCCAATGGGGGCCTTCTGAGGCCGATACGTAGTGGAATTTTAAGACACTGATAACATAAGAAGAGGTAGAGGTCGACCAAAACTGACGTGGAAAGAAGCAGTTAAAAGAGACTTAATAGATTGAAATGTATCTAAAGAATTAGTTTTGAATAGGAGCGCATGGACGTTAGTGATCTATGTACCGGAACCATAAGAAAGTTTAGATGCAATGTTTTGGGCTTTCGACTTAGTTGGCAGGTTGTACGGCTTAGGGTTCTAGCATTGTAGGTCTTCAAGGCTCTCGTCTCTTTGATCTGAGGAGGTTTCATTCCCAGGCTACCCTAACTTGTTTGGGACAAAAGGCTTTGTTTTTGTTGTTGTATTGTACTCCCAACTTGGTTATTTCGTTTTTACCAATTTTCTGATTTTTTAGAGGTTTCCCGGTATTTTAAGCTGTTTTTCCGATTACTGGAATGGTTACTGATTTTCAAACCACCCAAATTCAAAATTTGATTCACAAATTTTGAACAGCTTTTTTCCAGGTTTTCCAGTAACCGGCCGAATACCGGTAACGTCCACTGGTCGGGATTCCCTCTGGTTCCGTGTTTTTGAACCTTGGTCACAACCAATGGTATTTTAACAAGCTGAGATTTTTTTTAGTGGTATATGTTGGCAGTTTTCCCTAATCCCTATCAGTATTTAGGGCTGGGATGTGTTCCCAGCAAGGTTGTTAAGGCGTCGCCTAAGCGACGCTTTGGCGTCAGAGCGGCCTGGAGCTGCCGCCACGGCCGTCGCCTCGCCTTGGGTGCATGTGGCGTCCACCTCAGAAGGAATGGCACCGCCTAGTCGTCGCCATGCCACAGACGCCGCATCGCAGGAGGAAGGCGAGCACCATACTGTGCAACGGCGGGAAATGAAGAGAGAGAGAGAGGGAGCGCGGGAGAAAAAGGGGCGACGCGCGCACGAGAGAGAGAGGGAGCGCGGGAGAATAAGGGGCGACGCGCGCGAGAGAGAGGGAGCGCGGGAGAATAAGAGGCGACGCGCGCGAGATAGAGAGGGAGGGCATTACATACGAGGGGGAGGGCGAGGGGAGTTCGGCGCGGCGGCGACTGCGGGCGATCTCCCGACAACCTCGGGCCTCCACGCCGCCGCCTCCCTCTTCCAAGGCGGCGAGCCGGCGACCTCGAGCCTCCACACCGCCGCCTCCCTCTTCCAAGGCGGCGAGCCGACGACCTCGGGCCTCCACGCCGCCGCCTCCCTCTTCCAAGGCGGCGACCTCGGGCCTCCACGCCACCGCCTCCCTCTTCCAAGGCGGTGAGCCGGCAACCTCGGGCCTCCACGCCGCCGCTTCCCTCTTCCAAGGCGGCGAGCCGACGACCGGGCCTCACAGGAGCAGGCGAGCGCGCGGACTGCTGGTCTGGGCCGCCAGGCGGGCCCACTGCCGAGCGCGCCAGCGCTGGGTGCGCCGCACGAAAGAGAGGGCGCGTAGGGGGACCGGGCCGCACGGATGGGCCTGGCCGGGTGCGTTGCTGCCGACAGGTGCGCAGCCGCCGCCGGAAGTGGCGCCCATGCCGTCGCCTCCTTCACCGCCTGCTCGGCATGGCCGAGCCTTTCGGGAGAGTGAGGAGCCAAGCTCCTCCCTCTTCCTTATCCTCGATCCGGCCCACCGACAGGTGGGCCCAATCTTCTTTCCCCTTGTTTTTTTCTTTAGCAATTGTGAAATTTCTCATTTTCTCTTGGCATATACAACAGTACTTATATTTAATTTCAATTTTCATATTTGATTTCATCAAACAAGTTTGTCACTTCAATTTATTGGAAGGTGTTAATAGTGGGAGCTACATGCTACTTGGGAGAAGAGCAAAGTCAGCAAACAATGTACAATGTCATCAAGGTATGCCATTCAACATTCATGTTTTCTAGCTGCACCATTATTCATGTTTATTTGTTTTGTTATATAGTTAAATAGTTACACTATATGTTCAACAAATTTGTTGTCATAAAAGATTAGGATGTGAGTATGGCGTCGTCTCGCCGCACGCCATACTCGCTTAAAAGGTGTGAAGGTAGTCAGGCGCCTCGCCTTATCGCCATGATAACCTTGGTTCCCAGTGGAGGATGCACTGGCGTGCATGCCCAGGTTCAAATCCTGGGTCAGCTGGCAATGAAAACACCCTTGTAAAAAAAGAGTGAAGATTCACAATAGTTTGACAAGTGTATAACAGCTACTACCTACCAGTAGCATACCACCATACCAGAGTTGGTAGAGCAGGGATGATGATACTGGTATACCTATGGATCAGTGTAAAAACTTGAGAAGGACACGAGATAGCAACTTTGTGAATGAGAGAATTAAGATAACAAAATACCTTATTTGAGCCAATAAAGGAAGTCAAAAATTACAACTCATACACTTGCAATTTGATTCTTGTGATATGGTTCAGTCGTATGATGAATTACAGAACTTGTAGATTTCATTCTTGTGATATAGTTCAGATTTTGAGTGCGATTCTAGAGTCCAACCAGACATTATAATATTATATACAGGGGAAAAAGTGAAAGATAGCAATCAGTTCATAAGAAAATCTCAATTTTCAGGAATCAGGATGTACACATTAAAAGGATGTTATAGCCCGATCAAATCAACAAAGGCAGCTGACAGATAAGTGAACCTGAAAAATAACACCTACTACCAATCATTTCAACTGCATGATATCTTAAAAATCAAATGGCAAACCTGAGCAACAGTCCTCCTCCTAGCAATTCGGACTCCAAAGCAAAATGTTCGAGTATCAACCCTTGATAGGCAAATTTTATTAGTTCCTTCTCTACTGCATGTGGTTATCTGCAAACAAGTAAAAGTATGAGAATGAGAAGTTCTTGCCATGAAAAGAAAACTTGGAAAACAGAATTTCAAACTAACACAATGTGGCAAACTGGCAATCAATATTTCTATATAAAGAATGAATGTGGAACTTTGCTTCATGCACCAAAACTGTGCATTGCTTCATGCACCAAAACTGTGCATTGCTTCATGCACCAAAACTGTGCACCCAATTTCTACCTGTTGACAATGTATACAACATCAAATGGTCATAACTTGGTACTGGATTTGCCTCGCTGCCAGTTTTGTAGCTAGACTTATCAAATTTCAATTGTCGATTGATGAAATCCGACAGTGTCCACTGCAAGATAGGTCTGCCTCGCATCAATGCCACCAACCTAATTAAGTCTTCAGTGCAAACAATGCCTTATAATGCCATGAACATGTAGCTTTAGTCCTTGTGTTGAACATAACATTACAAGTAATTGCATATCTAATGGCAATTGTTTATTTAACAGTTTGCCATTTGCCTCAGTATTTTTATGAAAATTCTGTTTTTCAAACCTTATTGATTTGCTTTACAGTCTCTATGGTGCCGGATCAAAAATTATTAACACTTCTAAACAAAAGCTCTTTTGGACATTCAAGGAACATGTGCAAGCTTACTGATAGTAAATATGATGGAATATAACCTAGTCAAGTTCAGCCAATCCAGACTAGACCCTTCCTCAAAAAGAAAAACTAATCTCGGCACATGCAGCGGGTTGTATCTGAATAACATGATGTGGCCCACAACCCAGTTTGATGTAGAAGGTTAGAAGCAAATCATACATTTAGCTGGTTAAGAGGCATATGGCCAATGAACCTTGTCTGCCAGCTGGATACTAGCTGGCAACGTGCGAGGTGGGGCAGCGGGATAAGTGGGATCATGCAGGACACAGAGGACCTGTTCTATCCGGCTTTTGACTTTTGCTACAGTATCTAGCTTTCAAATGAAGTATTTTTTCAAAACAGGGTCTACAATTTAATTATAGCACACATTGAAAGCCTATCATCTGTACTAGCCAAAATTGTATGCGAGTATCTCTCTCTCCGTAATCTCTATCGCAAATAACCAAAATTCAAAAATTTCAGCTAAACGCCATAAGGCGTAGCCACATCAAACAGGCCCAAAGAATATGCTCCTATGTCTTAACTTATTCCGCTCTTAACTGGATGTCTTAACTAATTCCGCTCTTAACTGGAGATTGGCCTAATGCCTAAACATGCTTATCCAATTACCCATCTGACCCAAGTAAATGAGGGGCAAGCCACCTCAGCCCAATACGTTTCTCAAGAAATTGTCCTAGGCTTCACAAGTGGCTACTTGGGTTAATCCAACCTAGTTTCATCTCATGCTCAGGGCCTAACTTTCACTGATCAATGTGAAATGTGCATTAGTATCCTAGTTCAGCAGTTCATCACACTTCATGAATAGGTCTTGTCAAAAGTGTTTTGGCTTTTGGCTGATTGTGAGAGATTAAGGGAATAAAAAATACTCGTGTTGAGAAGCTACTCCGTTTAAAGCAGCCCATACAGTGATTCCTACAAACGGCTTATAGAAACCACCTTGAGAGACCACTTCGTTCAAAAGCCAGCTTCTAAAGCTTAAAGCCAGAAACTACTTGGAACAAGGCCTAAGAACGTACATTATTCTTACAAAAAGATTAAATGCTGGTTTTCAACTTTGTATTGTTAAGGATGTAAGGGTATTTACAGTATTTCCTAGTTTCCAGTGTTTAGCCTTGTGTCCTATGTACTCTATACATAGTCCTTTTGGGCTTGAGATCAATACATCTTAACATTTATGCGTTTATTCTTCCACGCATCTGATATGGTATCAGAGCCATACCTAGCGTTTTCATTCAAACCCTAGCCTCAATCGTCTTCCGTTGTCGCTGCCCTCAGGAGGAGCGATGTCTACTCCCGGGGATGGCAACCACTTTGGGGGCTGCGCCGACCTGCCCTTGCCGCCGGTCATCGTCATCGTTGGCATCTTCGTCAAGCTGCTGCCAAGCAACCGGATACAGTCTATCCGCCGCCTCCTCTCGCGTCGCCGCACTCGCGGTCGCGCCCTGTCGCTCGGCGCTCTCTGCAACCACAACCTCCTCCAACCTCTTCCCGAGCCGCACTAGTCAGATATGAGCCGGCCGCATCTGGAGCAGGGCCTTGCCACTACCGCTCCTCTCCCGGATCTGGCTCCAGCCGAACACCTTCTCCAACTGCCTCCCTGCCACGGGGGCCGTTCCCACGCCAACCTCGGCAACTCCACGCTGATGGCCGCCACCACCTCCATGCCCTGACCCCACCTCCTCCTACTCCCCTGCTCCCACTGTTCTTGCTGTTGCAGCAGGTGGTGGAAGCGCGATGGCGCGAAGTAGAGCTCATTCGAGCTCCAGTGGGGTGCCGGCCTGGTCACCGTTAGCCGCGGGAAGCCGGTGAACTCCCTGCATGAGGTGGCCATGCTGTTCTTGGATCGGCATCTGCGCTTCGGATCTTTGGTTTTGACTCAATTTAGGTGTGGGCTAGTGAGGTGAGGTGGTTGGCCTTGTGATAGAGTAGAAGTATGATTCTGGGAAATGCAACAAGAATGCCTTTAAGGCACTTATTGGAGGGTGACTACTGTGTTGAGGGGGATGAATTGAGATATTTTGTTTAGGTGGGTTGGTGGTGAAGCCGAGGACATGTTGGAGGGCTAGACCTTTGGTGTTGGTGTTGTTGCTGTTAGTATCTGTAACTTTGCATATTTTTCTTGAGTCTTTCGTTGCGTCTATCCACATCCGTAGCCTCTATCTTTCAGTTCGTTCAAGCCGTGCGAGCCCATAAATTTCTTTGTCAGTCAACCGATTGCTTTTCTTACAACGGTCCATCCTCTTGGATCGAATGCGGTTCCTTTCTTTTCACATGGCCGCAGTCATCGCTCCTCTCTGAGCCACTATAAATCATATAAGTTTTAAGGCCGCCGCTTCTCTCTGAGCTGCCACCTCAAGTTTTAAGGCCGCTGCGCTTTCTTTCCACGCCGCCATCGTCTCGGACTTCAATCTGCGCCACCATGCTTTATGGGCTGCCGCATAACCCCAGATGGAGATCTTCTAACCTCGACATAATTTTCAAGAGTTACACGCTATGACGATATCTTCAAGACTTGACTTTGAATTTTCCTATTTTAGTATCAACCTTTCAAATACAATACAGCATGCGCCTTGCATTTAAGGGGGTGTTAAGATGTAAAGATATTTATGGTATTTCCTAATTTATAGGATTTAGTCTTATATATCCTATGTACTCTATATATAATCTTTTTGGACTGAGATCAATACATCTAACATTTATGCGTTCATCCTTCCACGCATCTAACAAAGATCGCTCCTCCCGGGGGCAACGACAACGGAAGACGATCGAGGCTAGGGTTTGAATGAACACCCTAGGTATGGCTCTGATATCATGTTAGACGCGTGGAAGGATGAATGTATAAAGGTTAGATGTATTGATCTCAGTCTAAAAGGGTTATATATAAAGTACATAGGACACACAAAACTAAATCCTAGAAATTAGAAAATACCACAAATATCCTTATATCCTTAACACCTATCATATTTGGCTGCAAGACATCACAACCTTACTCATAACAGAAAACTATGTCCGACCATACTCAACTAAAACACAGCTAAGCTTCTCGAAAAGACAGTTCCACGTACAAGTAATTTCCCAATGTGGCTTTTACAACACTTGTAGCGATAAGAGAATTCAATGCTGCAGAAGGCTCTGAAAAGCCATAGCAAATCCTGAAGGACCTGATTTAGAAGCTAAACACAAACCATACTAGAAAAAGATCAAGCTCACGATTGTGTTCCAATGGGAGTCCATTAAAATTTTTGAAGTTTGGAGTTCAACTCAACAGAATAGATTCTATCAATCAGAGAATGATGAAACACTAGTTAAAAAACATCCCCAAAAGTATATCAAGGACTAAAGCCAAATCTTTGTGCAGTTAGCATTTAGATCCTATAAATGGGACAGAATGAGAAATTAAGAATGAACTCACCAGTGGCCCATCATCCCGTCCATTTATCCCTAGTAACTGAGAACCAGGTCTGGTCACTACTCGTACAAGAATACCTGAATAGAAAATGAAACTAACTTTCACACTGATAATCCCTTAATTTCAAGAACAACCAAATGTAATATAGCCTACAACAGCTCAACCGTAGTATATATGTTACAGCAGTGTACAACATATAAATAAATATTTAAAGTGAAATGCATTTCAAATATTCAACTTAAACCAAATTATAATAAAAATTGCCAACAATACCATTCACACGCAATTCTGCATATTGGGGCCACTGCATCCTGAACTGAACTTTGTCATTCATAAGCATGCACCAAACCTGTCCATAACACATTTTCTGGTTAACAAGACAGTGTAACTGAACATTGAACAATATGCAGTCATATCTCAGACGAACATTTGCAAACTAAAAAATGAATTCAAATGTGTTTCTTTATTGGAGAGAATATATGCTAGAAAGGCTTAGTCCACATAAACATGAGCTTTTGAGAGAAGTAATATTCTCCGTAACATGTAAAATTTAAATTTGCACAGGGGAGCGCATACCTGGAGGTCATATTCTGGTCTCTGGACTGTTTCTCTATCTGCTCGAGAAAGTTGGAAGATTTTCTCCACAATTTGAGGTACACTTGTTCTAGAGATGTATCAGGATTTAATAAGGATAGTTTATAAATCACAAGTAACGCAAGAATATTAACCCAGACAACATAAAGTCAGTCTTCTATAAAACATACTATTATCTAATAAATGAGCTAAACACAAACACTATATAGCTACCGAATACCGATCACCTTATCATAAAAACACCCCCATATATTACTATGGTTAATACCATGAATTAACATGTCGTGCCAAATTAACATTTAAGAAGTGTTGTACAATATATGATTGTATTTTGAGACATGTAGACTAAGTTCTGACATCAACGATTCAACGCAACAGATTTCGGCTACGTACTTACTGATGACTGATGAGTCTTTTACCAGTTCACACTTGTGTAAAAAGCAAATTGAGAGCACGTTCAAGTGCAAATAATATAATTTACGAGGCATGACTAACCAAAACTCATGAACTGAAGTAACCCACTAGAGCTAAATCAATTGAGAGCACGTTCAAGCGCAAATGATATAATTTAAGAGGCATGACTAACCAAAATTAATAAACTGAAGTAACCCACTAAAGCTAAATCATTGTGTTGGATACTTGGATGAATCAGCATCTTTAATTGGAATAATAACTTTCATATACTCATCTATAGCAACAGCATAATATAGACATCCATAAGCTGAAAAATGAAGCATGAGAGCAACCGTGAATTTTCCTCGTAAAGTTAAAATTAAATATGATGAGCACCCAATGTGTTTTTTCCTAATGTTTTTTAAGAGGGAGAGAAGGGCGTTGATGCGAATTAGGTTAGCCAGACTGATTATCAGTTAAAACGTTGCCAGTAATAGGAGTTTCATTTATACCCACCCATCATTTGCAACACCAGATGACATAAATTTCACAGGGAGTAATGGATTTCCTGTAGTGACCCAAAACCTGCAAATTCAAAGGATGCAACTACAACAAATGAGACCTAAATTACAGTTCTCAGTCTGCATAAGAAAGCAAGGAAGTGAATAAACTAAAGACACAAGTACACAACACATCTTAAAAGAGTTGTTCAGGTTAAATAATGTTTAATACTGGACATAAATACAGCATACTACGCAAGCCAACTTCTATTGTGCTATTCAAATTTCAGAGTCCCTAATCACATTACAAAGTTCTCTGCAGCTTTAGGGAACAATTCATTCGAGATTCTGAATATTTTAGTTAAATCACCAGATCTTTACTCGTTTAAAGCAACTCAGTTTGGAAGAGCAAAGCAAACTTAGCAAAGTAGCTTCAAGTGTGCCAAAACCTCATGTGACCTTACTGTATGTTTGTGGCAACAGGAGATAAAACCGACAATACTTTCAAGTCCAGCAAAAAAAAATAGGTGTTTAGTAAGCACACTGTGATCTCAGACAATCAATAACACCACTTAACCTATGGAAAGCCCCTAGGAACCCCCCAACTTGAACAATTATCGAACAGTTCAGATAATAAACGAATACATGTGAAAGGCTTGACGCATGACCAACTCCAGTCTCCAGGGAAATGAAACGGCAAGTTCAATAGCATTCATCTGAAAGCTACCAACTTATAACGGATGGTTAATCAGACACAAAATAAGAATCTGATCAAGTTGATTCACTACAACAAGTAATCCAATTTAATCAAGCACATTGTATGAAAGGCACAATTTGGAGTATACTAATCACTTTGAAAGTTTCAATAAAGTCTTAGCATTATTTCTGAAGTTTCAGTGACAGACATCAAACATATGAAAAATAAATGCACTGCACAACAATAAGTGTATATCAGATAATAACTGAGCTTAAAACCAAAAAGAAAACAAATCAAACAGGAGCAAGACATACGGGTCTGCCCGACTCAGTCGGCACAATTCACAGTAGAAATGGGGTGGAACTTCAGGGCTAACACCCTCAGTGGGCTTATCCGGAATGAGCACACAACTCATATGCTGCCAGACTTGGCATCGGTCATCCTCACACTGCAGAAAAACACAACACAGGATAAAAGATCAAAGAGGGATGTCAGCAAAAGAAACTGATCAAAGGTGAGAAATTTAGAAAAACTTTGCTTCATGCCCTATTGGTCTTTCAAGGGAAAGACCAAAAAAAGGGCTATAATACCTTGATCATATTGTCATTTAGCATTGTGCTACCACATAGGCAGCGAACCTTAGGCTCTGCCTGGAAAGAGTCATTGGCTTCCTCTTTGGGCCTGAAATGATTGAAATCTGACCCGCTGTGGCTCCTAGTGGCTAGGTCAGGAGCACATTGGATTTGCATTTTCCTGCTAATGAAAGCATACAGACCTCAAAAAAGGAGCGCCAACAATTTCATCTCAAGTATCTGCTCTATTTTGCTATGCAGACAATTTGATAAAACAATGAAATTTAACCTGTATGTTTCATCAACAATTTTTGCCACCGCCTCCTTTGTAAAAGAATTCTTTCTTCCCCATCCATGATGCCTTTGACCTGCAACAGGCAATTAACACAAATTTAGCAGTTACTTCAGGAAAGTAGAAAATCATCACACATTCATGCTGAAGAACTGGATATCATTGAGACAAAGACAAGGAAACAAAGAGTACAAATTGCTAACCAGCCAATGTTCTGATAAAAGAAAACAGAATTTTCTTAATCAGATAAAAAATCAAGAACTAAGAAAGAATTTATGCAGGGTTATGATAGAACAGCGGGGCATAAAAAATCCGATTGGCTTGAACATAACTTTAAATGTAAGGCTATTCCGTAGCAAACAATGCAAAATGCAATCAATTAAGATGTCGGACAAGGGAAGCACAAACACCACAGACATGCATACCTTGCTCATCTGATAACAGTGCCAATACCCTCTCAATAAGATCCTGTGATCAGATTAGGAAACTGGATCAGATAACGTAAAACACAAAACTTTGAAATAGCATCATTGAAACAATACTGTCTATGAACCAACTATCACTGCCAAAGTAAGTTATACACACCACGCAAGCCCATCAGTGATTTATTACTACAGTCTACAACTCTACATGGCTGGTTCACCTCAAAAAAGGCTTGTACTCTACGTAACCATTTAGTTGAAAATGTACTACAGAGAGATGATGAAACAAAGTACAAGGAAAAAGATTAAGAGAGCAACAACATTTGATGACCTGCTTCTTTCCTTGCTTTGGTAGCCCCAGCTGATTTAAGATATCTTTGAGTTCCTTTATTCTAAAGTATGCCAGTTTATCCTGTGATGAACAAGGGAAACGATCAACACTAAAGTGACAGAAGCAATTCATTTGATATGCATATTAAGTACACCTTGAGTTTGATCCACAGACTAAAAACTAAAACAAAAACTAATAATCCTGGGTTAATTTCTGAACTTAACAGAGATACTTCATACTTGTGTGTGGAATTAATCACAAAACAACCAATCCTGCTTAAGTAATTGTCATGAAATACAGGGATCCAAACTAGCAAGTAATTTTCTCACCAGTCCACAATGCAGAGCAACTAACTTTGTGACTAGGATGGCATGAAACAACTCCTGGAAACTGCCCATATGATTCCCAACATTGGGACCAAACCATGAATCGAGCAAAGGCAGGGGATTTACAAACAAGAGAAAGAACAGGCTAAGGAATTCCACGGTCTGTTGAATCCACCACTAGGTGCTACTGATGCCAATTAACCTGCACCCCCTAAACGCGAAAACTAGGCTCAGAAGTACAACCAATTCCGCATCCATCCCTAGCACTCGCACCAAAAATAACCATGCCATCCCAGAGGTAGTTAAAGCAAGTAAGGAGGAGGCACAGGCACAAATTCCCCCCAAACGCAACGAATTCCTCGCGAAATCGGCGGAGATCGGGGCGAATTGGCGGGCGGGCGGGCGCGTGTCTACCTTGCAGGTGGAAGCCAGGTCCGCCATGGCCGCCGCTTGGTACCCGTGGCTCCTCCTACTCCCGCGCGACCATGGGCGGGGACCGCCGGAGCCGATCGGGACGCTAGAGGGGCGCCTGCGACACGGATGAGTGGTAGGAAGGGGCGCCGAATTGGGGAGGAATGGTGACGCGACGCGCAGCACAACAACACTTTCCTCGTCTCTTCTCTCTCCTCTCCTCCTCTTCTTCGCCCCACTTTCCCTCTTTGGCTGCGTCGCGTGTTTGTGGGGTTCGTCTCGTCCAGCCACCGCGGCGGACGTATCGGCCGCTATCAAATCTGGTTTTCTCTCCGGCCGTACAAGTCCGCCGCCGAGCAGGGGAGGGGGGTTTGGTACTTGGTCGTTCGCTCACACCTCTTTTCCTTATTCTACGCTCACAGTCACACACACGCCCAATCGTATGACTGGACTTGCCACGTGAGAAAGTCGTTGCGCTGGCTGGCTGCCACGTGGAGCAAACACCTCGGTTGCATATGGGCTGGGTATGTTGTGGGTGGGATGGGCTGGACCAGATGTATTCTAGCCTAATAGGCTAAGGGAGATTAGCTACAGCTCACTTAGTAAGCCGAGATAGAGCAGAAGTTAAGTACATGAGAGCCGAACGGCCCAAATTACAACTTGGTGGGGATGTGTCGCAACCAAACTAGTTACAACTCAGTTTATGCTCTTCTTTTTTATTTATGACATAAGTTTATAGTTTATACTATAATAATTAGCTTTTAAGCAGTATATTTTTTAAAGATAAAGTTAACAAAAAAATTATAATAAAAAATGTACTACGTTTAGTTGTACCGGCCAAAATCGCATGTGATTAGTTTCATCTGTGTATTGCCTCTCGTGAATAGCCAGAATTTAAAATTTTAAGTTATAAGTTACAACCTAAAAGAACTCAGCACAGAACTGAGTCACAATTGCTGACTGATTGTGGCTTATGCTTAATCTCCCCTCTTCAAAAACATCTGTTGAAAAGGGGCCAAAGTTATCATCCGATGGAGAAGGGCATATATTGCACACAGAGGTCACAACAGCTATTGAGGCAGACAAACATTACCTCAAGGAAAAAACATGACGAGTGGTGCATAACTGTGGGCTAATCATATATGCTAGACATGATGTTTAGCAGCAAGCTTGTTCAGGCTAGGGTGAAAAATGGATACGAATTATCCGTATTATTCGGTTACCGTATTCGATAAGATACGAATATGGTATAGATTTTTCTATCTGATTAACAATTTATATCCTATTTATATTCGTATTCGAATTCGCATAAAAAATATGGATACGAATATGGTACGGACTTTTACCATCCGAAATGTTATTTTATTTGGACTATCCGTATCCATATTCATATTTGACAAAGCAATATGCATATTTTATTACAATATGACTAATTAGTTGGACAAGTTTTTTTAATTGAATGTGAATTCTTGTTTCTTTATTGAAGTAAATGAATTAGAATGATTAAGCGTGATTGTACGAGGATAAAATATCATTAATATCTTTATACTATATAAGTTATGAGGATATCTAAATCCAATCGAATTGAGTAGATATTCGATTCGAATTCGTATTTGTTACAATATTCAATTCGTATTCGTATTCGAGAATATTCATATTCATTTATAAATACGAATATGAATATGGTTTAGGCACTATCCAATCTGTTTTCACCAATCAAGCTAACATCTCAAACAAGATAAATACCACTTGCATAGAGTAAATAGTAAAACACAGCTATGCAGATGCAGTCACATATTTAGCAAAACACAATTGTTTAGGTCTTGTGCCGCAATGGCCGCTGAGGTTCAAGCAAAACACACCCACATCAAGTGCAACATAAGATACTTCAGTTAATTTGTTCAGTGCCATCGTAATTATTCATGACTTAGAAAATATCATTGCGAATAAAAAGGAGTTACAAAATACCATCGCAATTGTTCATAACTTGAAAAATGCTATCGCGAAGAAGAGGAGCTGCAAAATACCATCTCAAAGGCCGAAAATCTGGAAAATGCATTGTCACTTTTTCCATCCGTGCTAGAGTGAATTGACCATTTTGCTCGCATTCTTCCTTCTTTTCCTTCTTTTTCCATTTGTAATGTCTGGTCCCACTCATCATTCTCCTCTCCAAATGAAATCAATATCCCCTCTCTCTCTCTCTCTCTCTCTCTCTCTCTCTCTCTCTCTCTGTGTCCAATGGCGATAGCAATGCTTCCGCCGGTGGCAAGGCTCAGCTACGAAGAAGAGAGCTATGAGGAGGTGGATTGAGGCATCGGGGATCCATTTTTGCACTCACTTAGGCCAGAGTTGGGTTGGCGACGTCAAGGTCAAAGGCATGGTGGTGGCACACGGCGAAGGTGATTTGATGACGACGAGGCGGACGGGAGAGGCATGGAACGAACTTCTGAGACTAAGGCAAAGGTGATGATGTGGGTGGGTTGGCTTGGAATGTGGCGGAGCGATGGGAATGCCGGCGGCGGCGCATGAGCGTGCTCCAATGGCGATGTGCATGGCACGACGGCGACTAGATACCAAAAGGGACATACAAGGATATCTAGGAGGTCTAGAAGCTAATGGTGGAAGGAATTTTGGATTGGCGAAGTGTTGGTGATGAATTTCGTGATGGCGTAAGGCGAGCATCTTTGATTACCGACGACGAAGACGACAATTGCTGCTACTGCTTTGGCTCTAAGAAGCTATTGAGGGGAGGGAGGTGTGGGGCGAGACCAACCTTGAGATAGGAGACGTGCTCATGCTCTATAGCTCATGCTTGGCAGGACGCCGACGTGTGGCTGCTCACACGTCACATGGCTTCTGCGAGCTGCCAAACAGGGAGGCAGGGGCAGCACCCTTTGCGTTGGGCACAAGGGAGAAGGGGAAGCACCCCTGGGTGGACGTAGGAAGCCATGTTACCTCCCTCATGTGCATCTTGTCGCGGATGTAGAGGAGAAGAAGAATGCTAAAGGGTAAAAGTGTCATTTGAAAAAATTTTCTCACCTAAATAGAGGTTAATGGAGCAAATGGATGGAAAAGTAATGGCATCATCATCCAAAGTTTTGTATTTGAGATAGTATTTGTAAGCTCGGTCTCTTTGCAATGATATTTTACAACTTACGAACAATTGTGATAGTATTAAGCAAATTAGCTAATATGAATATCTGGCTTCTCAAAGCGGCTTCTTCATTTCTCTCATTTTTGTCTCACTCCGAGGATAAGATAGAGAGGTCACAGGTGCATCACACACCTCACTCCTTTCACTCCCATCTCACACACGCATCTCTTTTTCACTTTTCTCACTGCTCGTTCTCTCCTTCTAAAAGCTACTTCTTTCAGCAATACTATTTATTTTCAACCAAAAATCGTTAGTTGTGGCTAATACAAACACCCTCTCAGTATCATACCGAGTAACTTTGCGTCACGCCATGTTTACATGGCGATATAACTATGAGGCAACACAAAACGCATACCCCTGGCCCATCGCTGGCTCGTCGGATCTAGGAAAAACGTGCTCTAAATAACCAACTTGTATTGCAGGAAAATGGTTATATAGGAAACTTTCCAAGCACCTGCACGAACAAGATCGCATGAGATGATTGGAGCACAGTTGAGGATTTACACAAAGGTTTTTGGCCCAAAATGCCAGGTGGAGCAAAAGGCAATACAAAATTACGAAGAACTCGGGGTTAAAAAAGAGACACAATAACAGAATTCCTAGCTCTAACATCCGACTTGGCAAACCTTGATAAGTGCAAGTGACAAAAAGACTTCTACTGAGGTAGCATCTACTTGTTCAAAAACAAAACTCATGGCGTACCTTCCTACTCATGCATTCTGTAACACCTTCAAGAGCGTCAATGCAGCAGCAGTACCAAATAGCCTTCTCCCTTGATGATTACCTGTTAACTGCGAAATCCCCGGAAACCAAGATTATGATTTGGATTTGGAATTCTTTGTCCATTGAGTTACTATGAGAGTTACGGAGCTGTTCAAGATCAAGCAGAGACCTAGCAATTTTTTGAAATAATCTATTTTTTATTCTAAACTAAAGTATTACATCTGTGTTTTATTTTTTTTTACAGTTTTAACTATCGGTCGCTTCATGATTGGACGACTTTGGTTAGTCGCCGAACCGTTAGACGACACATGACCAAATTGCTCAACCATTAGGCGACTAGTCCCTGTCGCCCAACAATTAAACGATAAACCCCTAGTCATTAAACCTGGTTGAACGACTAATCCAAATCACTCAACGGTTGGGTGACTAGAGACCGAAATGAGAGTATGGTGCGTGAACGGTCACATGTGTGAGGGTATAGCCCCTTAGTCACCCAACGGTTAAGCGATTAGCTCAAGACGGCTGCATAGGATGGAAACACCCTCACGGGAAAACGGGATGCTAACACTGAACTCCAATATGGAAAGAAACCTGTCTCAGGTCAACAAACATAAGCATCAGAGATCCAAAAACATCCACATTTCAGCATGACCAGCCAGCCGCACTCACTTGAGATGGCACATGTTATTTTGCATTACTAATGGGAAATGTGATAGTTCAGCTACTCACAATATTGTTTTCTAGTTGGATATATGCTACTAAATTGTAATGCTTGAGTAGCATGCTCAAGCAACATGGTAAGCTGCTGAACCTACTTAGCTGCATGGCAGAAACATGCTTTTGTTATTGCCTCTAAAGATTGGATTACGCTGCAATTTTCTTCGTCAGAATCTTTCTCACAAGCACCGAGTAAATTTCACCAGTAACCCCAAAAAAAGGTGGAACTAAATATTCCATAACACTAAAAAGTGTCAAATATCATGCTAGTTGGAAAATAACAACAGTGTGCCATTAACAAGCGGCCAGAGGCATCACTTGTCGAGTCTCGCATTGGATGTTATTTGCCAATCTACACAGTTTAGTCGTGTTATCGAGCCAATTTCCCCCCAAAAGGATTGTGATCAAGAGCTATTCCAATTTGATTTTTTTGCATTCTTTTCCTTCAATTTTTTGTTTGGCTCTCCCTTTTTCTGGTCAAGTGCCTGATAGGTGCTAGTGGTATGCCCTAGAGACAATTATGAAAATGATTATATCATATATATATATATATCGTATCTCACAACGTAGGAAGTATCTCGCGTAACGGAGAGTATATACATATAGTATACGAGTATTTAAGATCATCTAGATGGTATGAACAATTTTTCAGAGATAGTATGTATATTTTTTTAGACATACTCCTTTTTATGTGCGTATATGAAGGTATTTACAAAATACGTTAAAAATTATGGACTCTCTTGCAATTTTTTCATATGGTTCACATTGAAATATCTTATAATTAGTATATGAGTATATCCAAAGTGATAAAGAAGTATTTCAAATTCGTTTAGGTGATATATTAGAGGTGGGTGTAATTACACCCGGGTGTAGAAAGTATTTTTCATATATATATATATATATATATATATATATATATATATATATATATATATATATATATGTATATGATATTTTAAATAAATGCTATTATGTTCCTTGAATGATTAATCATTTATAAACATTGGTGAGTATGTGGCTTGTTGATGAAGCTCTCTATTTGTTATATGATATCATTTTAAAAGGATCTCTAGTCGGATATCGCTGGTTGGAACAAAGTGACTTATAGACTAGCACATGTATTGATTGATGACCATGTTTCATCGATTATAGATATAGATATATCAAATCAATAATATAGACACATGTTAGAGAACATATTGTTAGATTGATCCACCTTGAAACTGTAAAAAGAGAATAATTAGGGATATTCCACTACGTTAATTAACGTCATGAGCTAGTGTATATATATGCAGAGCTGATACATAGGTCAGATACAACACGGCCCAAATGCTTCAGTGTTTGTGCCGGATAAGGAATAGTAACTACCCGAGAACAAAGCATTGCGTGGACTCTAGATGGAAGCCAGATCACACACAGTTTAGAGATTGATTTGTTAGCTAATATACAACAAACTTTCTACTTTAACATGCCCCCTCAAGGTCTTGAGTTATTGTATTCCCAGAGGCTTTGTTAGTCCATCAGCTAACTGATCTTCTGATGAAACGAACCTGACTTCCAATGTTTTGTTCGCAACTTGTTCAGGTGCAAAATGGAAATCAACTTCTATGTGTTTCATTCTGGCATGAAACACGAGATTTGCTGACAAATATGTGGTGCCCAAATTGTTGCAGCAAAGAACAGGAGGTCTTGGCTAAAATACTCCAAGTTCTCCTAATAGGGACTGAATCCACACAATCTCAGCGATTACATTAGCCAATGCCTTATATTCAGATTTGGTGCTCAATCTGGAGACGGTTGCTGTTTTCTAGAGATCCATGATACAAGATTGGAACCGAGATAAACCAGAAATCCGCTAGTTGATATACGTTCATCCACACTGCCAACCCAATCAACGTCTGAAAAAGCACTGATTAGCATTGAGTCTGATCTCTGAATCTTCAATCCATATTCCGAAGTACATTTCAAATACCGTAGTATTCGTTTAACAAATGTCTAGTGAATATCAGTGGGTTGATGTGAGTATTGGAAAACCTTGTTTACTGATACTCCTATATCATGTTGCATCAGCCACTAAACATATGTTACCTTCATTCCTTGACAATTTTTCTACCGTTGACATCAGAGAGTCCACTGGTTTGCGATCTTATCATTCCAACTCTGGACAATAATTTTGATGTATATTTCGACTGAGATAATACAGCTCTTGTTCGTGATCTGGCTACTTGAATGCCAAGGAAGAAATGCAATTCACCAAGATCTTTGAGAGCAAAATTAGCGTGAAGTGCCTGAATTAGCTCTCTTACCTTTTTACTCAAAGATCCTATCACTATAATATCATCCACATATATTAACACATATATGGTTGTCCTCTGATGGTCATATATGAACAATGACGCATTGGCTTGAGATGGTAAGAAACCCAACTCTTGTAGCTTTGCACTTAACCTTGAATACCATGCTCGAGGTGATTGTTTCCAGCCACATAGTGCTTTGTTCAGTTTACACAAATAATTTGGGAAGCTTGGATGAACATACCCAGGTGGTTGTCTCATAAACACATCATCTTCTAGAATGCCATGAAGAAACGCATTATGAACATCTAGTTGTGTTAGACACCAATCTCATGATATTGCTACAGATAAAATGAGATGAATCATAGTCGCTTTGACTACCGACTAAACGTCTCATCATAATCTATACCAAATCTCTACGTGAACCCTTTAGCCATTAGATGTGCCTTGAACCTGTCAACTGAACCATCAGCTCTCTTTTTCAGCTTGTAGACCCATTTACAATCTGTCACATTTTGGCCATGACTATGAGGAACAAGCTGCCTTGTGTCATTTTTTCAGTAGTGCTGCATAATCCTGGTTCTTTGCCTCATTCCAACTTGGGTGCTTAATGGCTTCAACATGTGACATTGGTTCAGTTGGCTCGGCTAAAACTTGATTTGCTTGACGCTTTCGGTTAACTTTATATCAAATTATTCCATCCCTGAACACTTTTGGCTTTTGTACTCTAGACCTTAATCTAGTTTGCATAGGATGCTATGGAGGAGGATTAACAAACCTTAATGTTGGTTTGGCTGGGACTAAACCGTCTGACCTACTGCCATTGGTAATTTAATTTAGTATCTTCTCTAGACGCCACATTTGTACTGTTGTCATTGAAGTTTTTGGTATCCTCTCTGGAAGTCATCGTTCCCTAGAAAACATGATCAGTAGGCATAAGATGATCAGTAGATACAGCAGATAATTCAGGAATATGTCAAGCTCTATTGTCTCTCCTATCATCCATAGCATCCATGCGAGAACACGATGATGGCAGAATTGGAGGGAGCAAAATTTGGTCAATTAGAGGGAGACTTTAGAGATTTGGACATTTCAGAAAAAGGAAAGACATGTTCGTCGAAGATGACATCACGAGAGATATACACCCTGACGATAGGAGGATAAAGCCACTTATACCCTTTATGATGACTACTATATCCAATGAAGACAAGGCCAACACGCACATCCAAAGCTCTTAAGAAATATGTAATATGCTTTTGTGTGAAAGAGTCTTTCTAAAGGAGTAGCTGACTGGATCACTTTACTTGGAAGATAGTTAATGAGAAAACATGTGGTTTGGAATGCCTCATCCCAGAAGTGAATGGGCATAGCTGCTTGGGCTAGAAGAGATAATCCTACTTCTACCACATGTGTATGCTTTCTCTCTATAGAGCCATTCTGCTGGTGAGAGTGAGGATAGAAGATACGATGGCAAATACCCTCGTGTTGAAAGTGTGAGTGAAGTTTTCGATATTCACCTCCCCTATCGGTTTGGACACAAGTTATCTTTTTATTTAGCAATCTCTCAACATGGGTTTAGAATTGCATAAAGATTTTCTCAACCTCTGATTTATTCTTGAGAAGATATAATCATGTAAACTTACTGAAGTCATCAATAAAGCTTACATAATATCGAAAACCACCCACTAAGGTGTGTGCAAGCCCCCAGACATCGAACAACACTAACTCTAAAGGAGAGGATGATACATGTTGTGAGCTAGAGTATGGTAGTTAGTAGCTCTTGCCCTGTTGGCATGCATCACACACTTTGTTTGGGGCTAATTCTCCTACATGAGGCAAATTGTAAAGACGAAGAACTTGATCTCCAACTGAAGATGAGGGATGAACAAGGCGGCAATGCCACTGCTCTCGACTGGGTTTTATTAGTGACTAGGAATTTTTCTTTATTCCCAATTCCTTGATCGACGAGGGATGAACAAGGTGGCAATGCCACTACTCTCGACTGGGTTTTATTGCTGATTAGGCATTTTTCTTTATTCCCAAGTCCCTGATCGACTCGAGTGGATAGAGCCCTCCTTTACTAGGACCTTGAAGAAGAATTCTCTTTGTGGAACATGAAGAATTCCCTTGATAAGAGAAAATTTCAGGATGAAATTCAATGAAAACATCATTATAATGAGTAAGAAAATTTACAGAAAGGAGGTTCCTATGGGCTTGTGGAACATGAAGGATATTCTTAAGAACCAATGATTTGCATGGAGTATAAATTTTGGTTTGACCAATGTGAGTTATAGGCATACCTGATCCACTAGCTACATGTGCTTGATCCTGGCCATAGTATTTTTCACGTACAACCAGCTTGTCCAATTCTCCTGTTATATGATCTGTTGCTCTGGTATCGGTATACCATGACGGGTCAACTGAATAAGAGACAATCGATGTTGCCACTGCCACCCGGGGATCTTCGAACTGATACGAGTGGTCAAATCTACGGTAACATTTAAGAGCAACATGGCCAACCTTTCCACATACCTGACACATTAGTCAGTTTCTTGAGGGTCTACCGAAGTTGTTGCTGCTGTTGAGCATCTACTGATTTCTACCATTGGTGAAGCCTTGGTTTCCACCACAGTGTCCACAGTTACGACCGCAAGAGCCTCCTCCATAGGAAGCAATGTTTGCAGAAGAACTTCCAACTTGATATGCATCATTGTTTTGCTCCTGGCGAAGTTCAAAACTGAGCATGTGCATGCTCAATGATGCAACTGAATCATATGTTGCATCCAAACCACACATCATGTATATAACAATTTCTTTTTATTCCAAGGGATGACCTACAACTACAAGAGAGTTAGCAAGACCTTTGACCTTGTTGAAGTATTCTACGATTGAGAGATCATTCTCTGTATAGTTGCTAGTTGCTGCTAGATTTGGATCATGCGCGCCCTAGACTGGGACGAGAACATCTTCTCAAGTGCTGCCCATACTTCAGCGGTTGTTCCCAAGAACAAAACTTGAGATAGGACTTCAGGCGACAGCAAAGAGAGTATCATACTTAGGACCATCTAGTCCTATTGAAGCCATGCAACATATTCATAATTTGGAACCTGAGTGGTGTTGGCGTCGGCTGTCTACATAATCAACATAGTTGGTGCCTTTCCTGATCCATCAACAAAGCCAAGGAACGGGAGAATTTGGGCCTTCCACAGAAGGTAATTCTTCTGAGATAGCTTGACGTTGATGAGGTGGTTGATCGATGGGAACTAGCAACTAGTCTTGCATGTTTAACTTGCAACATTGAAATGTTAGCTCCAACGAGCTATCGGGTCACAACATCCATGACACAAAGAGGAGAGAGAGCTGGCCATGTGTGGCGAGGGCACACAATTTCATCTATGGTCTTGTTCCAAACAATTTCTATCTTTTGGGCTTTTAGAAGCCAGTTTTTTAATAGAGTGGCTTCTTAAGATGGTTTCTATAAACCATTTGTAGAAGTCACTATAGGAGCCACTTTGAACGGAGTAGCTTCTCAACGCGAGTGTCTCTTACTCTCTCAATCTCTCTCGTAATTAGCCAAAAACTACAACACTTTTGAATAGAGCCTATGTTAGTGGTGCTTGGACGAGGAGATCTCTTTGGTGATTTTTGGATTCATTTCAAAAATTTTGAATTTAGTTCAAATTTCAACTAAATTCTATGGACTTGAATGTCGAATCTAGATCATAGGGTCCTACCTACTTGTCTCATCTCCAGCGATCGTAGTGACCCTAACTATGATCGCCTACCTTGTCTCCGGCATCACTTCGGATTATCAAGGCCTCGCTGCTGGCCTATATCATTGGGATTTTACTAGATCTTGGAGTACTATTTCTTGAATTAGTTATGTCTCTCCTACTTGATCGCAGTAGAATCCTCATGGTAGTCAACGAGGGTCTGCCAAAGTTCATGAGCAAATGCCACATAAGATACCCATTCGAACTCAGATCTACTAAGCCCCTGAATTATAAAGTTTTGTGTCTTAGTGTTTGCCTCCACATTCAGAGTATTTGTCGGAGTGACCTGTTCATCGTCAAGCACAACATAAAGTCTCTTGATTTTCGCCCAAATTCGATGCCCTTGGGCTCAAATGTAAGCTTCCATACGAGCCTTTCAAAAGAGATAGTCAACTCTATCGAAGACTGGTGGCTTGGTGGAGTACTTGTCTGATGCTATGGTTTTAAGATCGGTTAAGATCTATCAAGAAGAACTAACTAAGCTCTGATATTACTTGTAGAACCGGCAATGGTAACACAGGATGGTAAATGGTGCCTTCTCAAATTTTTCACAAAATCATTCACTCCAGAGTTAGAGAGTTAAGAAGATTATATTTCATAGCTTATAATTAAGCACCAACACAAAATAAACAAGAGCTTAGCTCTACACCTGGGCAGTTTGACCTGCCACAAACTTGCGGCCCAACCTACAACACCCTTCAGTCTGCCTAGCTTGTAGTCTGACCGACAGTAGGCTAGCAGTCTGACTAGCAACCAGTCTAACTGTGTGTAGGAGCGGTCTGACCACTCCCCTGTTCCCATAATAGAAAATCAGTCCAAGTCCAAACCACTTTTGGCATAAACTTCAAAATTCATGATCAAATGAGATCAAACTTTGCACACACTTTGCTGAAGGATGATCCTGGTGAAAGTCCAACCTTTCCTCAAAACTTCCAAGGTCACACTAAAACCAAGCAAAACTCAAAATTTTGAGAGACAACTTACTCGTGGTTAAGAATAGCCAAGATCACTCTAGATATATTCCCACATATCACAGTAAGCAAAACTAGCCAAACAAACAAAGCCAAACTAGTCAGATCAAAGAATCTCAAGAGGGATTCCAAATCATGTAAAAACTGGACAACTTCAAGATCATGCAAACCACAGTGTCTAGATGGATGAGATTTGATCTATATGAGTCATCTCCATCACTTACATATCCTTAGCACTAACAAAATCAAGAAGGGGAGAGAAGAGGCAAAGAACCAAAATGAACAAGAGCAAATCAATCAGGACAAGAAGGATGCATGAGAGATGAACAAACTTGATTATATTGCTACTTGAGGATAAAGATTTTATAACCACTCCATAAGAGAATAAGAGAGCATACCACAACAATCACTCTTCTCAAACTATAACCCCAACTCAAGAATGGTTGGAATAGAATAGTTAGCGACAAGCCTCCATTCCCCTTCACTAAATAGGTAAAGCAACTAGCCCACATTTAACTCTAATAGGTATTATCCACTATCATAAATAGGAGAAATCCGTTAACCCCACATAACACTGGTTTTACAGTCATACTTAACTCATGTATGCTTTTCAAAGTATATAAACTCAAACCTGCTAAGTCTTTAACTTTTGATCCACTTGATTTTCTCAACATCTTGACCTAAATCACTTTCCCATAACACCACTCAAGCACCGCGGTCTTAATCCAACGAAGTTTTTGGTATTTGGTAAACTACCAAAATACCCTCATCTTGACCCAGTCTTCATCTTTTTTTTGAAAGCAATTGCCATGCTTGTCCATATAGATGTACCAATGGTTTACCATACGTTAGCAAGTCTCTCCTATTCTAATTCCATCGGACCATGTCTTACTTGGACTGACTAAACCATTTAGTGCAACCCGTTGCTCAAATCTTTTCTTTAATATTTCTTGCCTTTCTTATATCATACTTGAGCTCAACTATCTCACCCCAACATCCTTGACCGTTGTATACCTCAGTTCCTCCCTGAGTGTAGCCCCGATCTTTATTATTGACCATGATTAACTCTGAGCTTCCCTAAACATCCAAAGGCAAAGAAATTATTTTCGAGCATAAGTTCTTTCCAACTTGATCCGTGTTAATTTAAACATATTTTATGCAACATAAATGCACTAACCGAGGTCCAAATTACCCAATCTATGACCAAATCCCAAAATACAGACTCACTGTCAAAAACCAAAACCTTAGCCGGTCTAAGGCCAACTTGTCTGACCCTCTTAGCCGAGCCGATCAGACCACCAAGACTGAAACATGACAGAAAATTTCAAATCTTTTGCAAATTTAAAAATCAACTCCTCAAACATTGATAGTAATTCATCACAAAATATTTTTTGACTTTCTCATATGGCCCCTTAGATGTCAAGCGGTACGTTAGCTCATTGGCTCATTGGGATTCAATGCAAAGGCGCTATGTGCCTATGTGTCACATTTAAATTTTGATTTTAATTACTGTTCAAGCATTTTACTGGGATTTGAGTTACCAGTTGTTTATGGAAAATGGGTCCATTCCATTTGCTAGTACGCTGAACAATCCAGCAATTAATTGCTAGAATCGTTTGCTGACTGGCATTGTCGATGTTCATGCCACTGTCTAGAACTTTGGTTATAACTCTGGTATCTTTCTGAGTTGTGACAAGTTTCTTTTTGCAGACCTTCGAAGATGTATTGAAATAGAACAGCTGCTCTTGAGGTAAATACGAGTTACAGCCTGAGCATTAGTGACCTGTAGTACAGATTGCTGAATACCTAATAATAGCTAAAAAAAGGGAGTTATGCCACCGGGTTGTTTGGACTTTTGGTTAAATGACACGTGGCTAATATATAGTACTTTCGTTTTCCTTTATTGGTGCAGATATGAACTGCAGGCAGATCATTCCCTGCTCGAAGAATACCAGTTCTCTTATGATGCTGGGTGGTTCAAGGATCAAATCCAGGAAGCCCTCAGCTTCTGGCTGGGGGCACGGGAACCTAAATTTGTGACTGAAGAGATGTGGAAATGCAAATTCGTGTCAAATTGCCCAAAGATGACTTCCACATCGAGGTGTTGACAATAATAAACTGTAGCATTCAATGTTGCACATGGACAGCTCTGCTTTGGGTTACAGCTTGGTGAAATTTGACACTGGGCTGAAGAGCCAACCATAGTGATGAGTTTGAACATTGGAGGTGCCTTAAATTCATTCTTTCATTTGTTCTTTTCTTATTTTCGGATGATGAAATTTAGCTCGATGTTAGTGTACTCCATATGCAGCATTGTAACTCGGATGTGTTGCATATGTAGGTAATATTTTAATTCTAAATTTTACTAGGAGACAAATACAATAAACTAGTGATGCAAAACATATAACTAACAGCAGACTACTTATTGTACTTCAGAACATACATAAAGAAAATATAATATCAAAGTCGATCGAACACGCGAACGACTTACTGTTGGGCTTGATGAAGAATAGAAAGCAGTGCAGGACGTAGATGAAGCAGAGCAAGAGTTGTCGCGCAAATGCGTTGCCCAGAAATCTTAATGCCGCCCTGTGCATGTACTCAATGGAAGAAGAAGATGGAGTTCAGTCTATTTAGCCTGGACGTCTCCAGACCTTTTATTAACATGCTAATTACTCTATAGTAATTGACATTATTAAGCTGAAATAATACTCTCGAGTAACTGACTTTATTAGTCACTGAAAATTGCTAATATTCAAATCAGATAATGATAATTAAGCAGTCTCATGACCAGTCAAAAAGAGAAAGATGATGCATGGTTCAGCAAAAATAAAATAGATTTAATCTGCTAAGTCATAAGTCACATAATTTTCACGCAAAAATACGCGAATACGCACGCATATATTTAGCCAAAACCTTCCACATGACATCACCATCTATAATTTAAGGAGTAGCATAAACTTCACCTTATAAATTGGTCTTTTTCATCTTGTCTTAGTAATATGGTACTAAATCATACACGCTTTGAAATTCCCTACTTATTTTAGCTATTTTTAGTTTCTACTTCTAGTTTCTGCTTTTTTTCATTATTCAGTAATTTCGTTTTTTTCTGAATTTTTTTAGATTTTTAGGGCTTTTTTACATTTTTCTTTTTTTTCCTGTATTGCTTTGCATTGTTCATGATGGACTAACATATTTTTTCTATTTTTAAATTTAATTATGCCTAATAAACCAACTCAGCTACAGTAAAAAAATAAGCCAGCTACAGTAAAATTTCAGTCAGAAACCAGAAGTCATCGCTATTCCGAATGCCCTCTAAGAAAATGAGCCTCACTCATGAGCCTATTTTTAATAGGATGTTCTTAATTGGCATGTGAATTTCATTCTTACATATCCTAATGTAGATCACAACAGTACTCATGAAATTTATTCTGTGATTTTTAGCACTTTGATCTGAGTATTAGGACTTCGAAAGCTGCACATTTAAGAGGGATCTTTGAGAAGACAAGGAAGAAATACATGGCTCGCATAAATAGAAGACGTGTTTACATACAAACATCAAAGGTTCAAGTGACAAATTGATATAGTTTACAGAAACAACAAATGGAATCAACTGACAGGTACCGCAAATCTTCTGCTGCAAACAATATGATCGTAACTGAAAAAACGCCAATAATGCACACAGCTGATACAATTTTAACCTTTGTTCATGGATGGAATATATCTGCAGAATCCATTGCCCCCCTCTTGGCACTTGTCAACTGTCATATGAGTCACTTGCTTCCACCATTGATAACCAAGGCCTCTGGCTGTGGTGGCTCAACAATGTCCTTCACCACACTCTCCACCTTGGGAGGACCAGAATGCCGCCTCATTGGCGACAGAGACGCCATTCCAGCTTGGAAGGACAGCCTCTTCTTCACGGATCCAACAGAACCTCCCTTCTCCGGTGTCTCTGCACCATCGGTCAATGCTGAGCCCTGGAGGCGGGACCTAGCCCTTGCAGATTCTGTGGGAGCCATGTAGCTTGGGACTGATGGGGAGTTTGCAAGGCTCTCGTCATCCCGCACTGTCGAGGTGGCTATACTGTGCCTCCTTGGTCGCTCGGATTGCACACTGAACACGCTCCTCGCATCGTCATCCACCTGAGAAAGCC
The DNA here is from genome assembly GCA_036346265.1 of Melocanna baccifera. Lineage (NCBI taxonomy): Eukaryota > Viridiplantae > Streptophyta > Magnoliopsida > Poales > Poaceae > Melocanna > Melocanna baccifera. The sequence continues at coordinate 9,505,851 of CM070690.1, forward strand.
CATTCTTTGGTGTAGCAGATTTCTTCTTCGCAAGGATCGGTGTCACTTTAGCAGAGGGTGTTGAAGGGGATTGACGGGAGGCTGGACGGGTAAGTTTTGGAGTTGTCGGTGATGACTTGTCTGGCTTGGAGCCCCGACGGTTGAAGGCTTTTGTGATCTCACCCTCTCCAAGGTTCAAGCTAGCGCTCTTCACGGATCCGCGGTCAATGTTGCTCTCCTTGTCAGTCCCAGTGCGGCCCTCCCAAGGCTTTGCTGCCATCCAGCGCTCCAACCAGCTCCAGCCCCACTGTGGGTTGTTTGGGTCTACAAACATTGGGTTGACAGACCTTGGAGTGCTCTTCCACTGAAAAGAACAAATTTTGAAACAATTTAAGCATGGTGTTGTCGAACGAGATGAAGTGTAGATTGGCATCAGTTCTTAAGAATCAAGAGTGCCTACCTGATGAGAAAATGCATATGCGAGCGCTCTCTCCCTTCTTATTGCAGCCTCTTGCCTGCTTATTAGACTCGCCTCGATTTGCTCCTTGGATTGAGTACTGTCATCCCACTGCTCCCCCATCTGGTATGATTCACAAATAGAGTAGGTTCAATGCTCTCAATGATATTTTCTGATTATCTGCGAGTGTCCTAGGAAGTTCAGTGAACGATAGTGGCACATGAAATATTTTACTGTAAGGCTTTGAGATGGTTTGCCTACCCTCAAACTCTCCAGTTCCTGTTTCAGTAGGAGCTGGCGCTGGAGGGCCTGGTTCTCCTCAGACATCTTCAGCCTCCTTGAACGTATTTGTGATTGCACCCGTGCTAGAGTCTGCATGCAGCGCAGAGTGCTTGCAGCTTGACGTTTAACTGAATTACCCTCAACCAATGACTTCAATCTTACAAGGCCCCGCAGGGCTCGTAATGCCCTCCTCGCCTGCATTATTACAACGAAGGAAACACTCTCAGCATATGTGTTAGCCCATGTGGATGGTCATAAATAAAGTGATATGAATAATTGACATTTGGAATGCTTTATATTTTGTGTTTGTAAAAGTTTCGGTTGATTGCAGTCAAGTGGTTTTTACCTTCTTCGAGTGGTGTTTATTCTGCTGCGAGTGATTTTAAGTCTAAGCGGTTTTTGGCTGCATCGAGTAGTTTCGAACCAGTCTGATCGGTTAAGTGGCAACGACTGTCGAGTAGAGACGGAGATCGGACGATGCTGTGTTTCAGGGATGTTGGACTAGTCCGATCGGCTAAGTGACATCGGATGGCTTTCAAGTACCGTCAAAGTATCGGGTGGTTTTCGAGTGGCATCGGAGGATACAATGATTTCGACCATGTTCGACTACGACCACGTTCAACTTTAACCGCGTTTAACTTCGACTACGTTATACTTCGACTACGTTCGACTTCGACCACATTCAACTTTGACCACGTTCTACTTCGACCACGTCCGATTTCAACCACGTAGGTACAGTACCTATCATGATCGTAGCTACAGTACTTTGCGATCGATGGTCATAGATTTTGTGATCGATAGTCGTAGACTTTGTGGTCGATGGTTGTAGACTTTGTGTTCAGTACTTGTAGACTTCATGATCGGAAGAATTGTACTCGAAGGACTCGGTCGTATAGAGTGGTTTTAGGCTGAGTTTTCGATAGCGGTGGAATTAGTGATCGTAATAAGTTGTCTAAGAGTGTTTTCTGGTTAGTGATGAGTTATGTAGTCGTGGATAACTTGATTGTTGATCGTAGACATCCTGGTTGGTTGTCGTGGAAGGTTTAATTCTTATCCGTGGATAAGCAAGGGTGTGTTTGGTTTGTGTGTGCGCTGATGACGGTCAAGTTGTGAAGAACTTATATCAAGAAATTGTTTTTTTTGTCTTTGCATGTGCAGGCAGGCGTGGGACGATCATGGTCGATGATGAGGAATACCGGGACTAGGAAGGAAGATCTGAGGTCCAGATGGTTGAGGATGTCATACGAAATGGTCGTGCTCATGCTAAAGCATATGGAGATCAAAGATGGTGATTCGTGGAGGAGATACGGAAGATGCAGTCTCGGAGGCTTCAACACGGAAGGTGATGATTTGTGGAGAAGATACGGGAGGTGTGGTCCTAGAGACTTCGACATAAAAGTTGATGAGACATAATGAAGATACGGGAGGGGCAATCATGGAGACTTCATCACGTGATAAGATTGAAAACATTATGGAAGGAGTCCATAACGGGAAGGGTTAGAGATTGAGTAATACCCATGTTTAGAAGGGTTTCAGGTCTCTTGATTTGAGGAAGAGATAGGATTTTGCGTTCGTGTTTGAGTCAGATACGGTTTAGAGCACTAGCATATAGGAGCAGGTAGAGGCTAAAGGTTGGAGGGGGCTTTGAGGATGCTTTTGGTGCTAGGGTTTTTAGGGGTGCATGTGAGGGCGCTTTGTAAATCTGTAGAAATCCAACAATAAAGAACATCCTAAATCAATCTGGATTCGTGGTGTGTTGAAGATTTTTGGTGATTGCTGAAGTAACAAGAACGGAAGACTACATGCAACGCTGAGCATCGGGTTCTCGTTTGAGCGGTCGAAGATATCAAGCGGCTAAAGCTTGCTAACCGAGGATGTCTTCGACCACACGCAAAGACGATTGTAGCGAGCAATCGAACGAGCTGTTGTAATTGACATATGGTAATCGAGGTTGTTTTCTTCAAGTTTGATATTTGTTTTCCAGGTGTAAAGAAGAGGAGGCAATCATTCACCCCTCCTCTGAATGCGCCATAAGATCCTACAATATGTATAGTAGAACTGTAGAAGTAATAATCTTTTTACTATTCACCAAGCCAAATTTTAATAAAGTTTGGTATCATGTTTTCCAAGGAACAGAATATACTGCTGCCAAGTCAAGTTCAAGAAATGCTATCTTTGTATCAAGGATACATCAATAAGCAAGACACACAAAGCCATCTATATCAAAAAATGATTAAGAATCAAAATGAGTAACGAAAGGTGACTACCACCAACTGCCAGTTGTTCTTGAGTTGTTTTGTAATACTTGGCAAAATTGATTCGTAGGCCCTCACAACAACCATATACAGAAATAATAAACAATTAGAAAAAAGAAACAAAGGGAGAATGACTGTTTCAAAGGAGAGGAATTAAACTAGAAGTTAGCAGTTCCTCCAAGTGAAAGTGAAGCAAGAAAAATTTTCTTCTTGAACCATAAAAACTCATTTACACACAAATTGTGAAAAAGAATACGGAAATTGTAAATAGATAAGATACTAGAGGTCACACTTCAAATTAACAGAAACAGACCAACTACCAGCTGCAAGTTTGGTGAGCTGCCAATACCTAAAACTTAGAACAGGATAAGAGAAAATTTTCAGGATAGCCACCAACAGACATTTGCTTGCATGTTCAGTCATGTTGACACCAAGACAAAATCATAAACAATACAAGAATTGTTTTTCTAACCTCAAAAATTGCAAAGACCTGATCAACAGCCAGCAGAAATAAACACTCAATGCAACTATCGCAGAAATGAACACTCAGTGCAACTATCTTTATAATAATTTCACCCACGTAGTTGTGAACGAAAGCAGTCAGTGAAAATTCTAACTGTCACAATGACTTCTCTAAACATTTCAAGTATCAAGCATGCACAGCTCCAAATGGCATCAAATAGATGAATTCAAGAGCTGGATTCACATTACCAGGTAACCTCGGAAGGCGGTCTGGATCTTGATTGCAGCGAGCTCTTCCCTTGAGACACTGGGTGGCAATACCGATGTCTCTGCAGGGGTAGCAGATGCCGCCTCCACAGTAACATGCTTGCTCTGCTCCTGCTCAGCTTCAGGGACCTTAACCTCCTCAGTTTGGTGAAGAGATGGAAGAACTAGAGGGGGTGGCACCGAAACATTGACTTCCAAGGAAGCAGATGGGGTTAGATCTGGTGGATTTGGGTTGCTAGCGGCCAATTTCCTCCTCAGTTTCTGTTCATTCCAAGGGCAAAGTTTGGATTGCGATCACAATTCTGTTAAATTAGAGTATGAGAAAACAATTGCGAGAGAAAAGGCGACCCTTTGATCACAAATACGTAAAGTTACTAGACAATCTAATTGCAAAAGGAAATATGCTATCTTGACACAAATCCTATACAGATTACTGAATGGCAAGTAAAAAAAAAAAATCATTCACTTTTGCAAACACTACAGCCCAATTGAAACCGTGACCATGAGTGAAAAGTCCAGACATTCTAAATATCTGTGCAGTAGTTAGTGGAAAGGTGACATTTTTATCCCGAAATACCTCAAATTACAACGCCTCCCCTTACAGGCGTAACAAGAAATGTGAGATTTTGATGACAACCAAGTCCAAACTACTTGAGAAATCACATTAATAATTTGATGTGCTGATAACAAAGTGCTAAGCACCCTATGGGATGCCAATTTCAAGAAAAAGTTGAAATTTCGCTCCAAACCCAACTCAGATTCCACTGAGAAATCAATAGGCTGAATTATATGCAATCCGGGAAGGAAATTTTTAAATCTTGATCCAATCCGAGTACAAATTACAATTCCTAAATCCAAAAGAAAGCCCTATGCAAGAGAATTCCAAGAACCATTACCTCATCCTTCTTCTCCTTGGATTCAGGGCTGAACACCTTCTTGACAGCGCCAAACCACTTTCCCTTCTTCCCCATGTCCCCAAATTCTTCGCCAAGAAACAATCACTGATGAGAAACAAAGAAGTCACCGATCAGATCTGCACTCCAAACGCCCCCAGATCTATCCCTCGCAATGCAACAATGAGATGACAGGCGCACATACAAAGGATATGACTTCACAAGAATCACGAAATCCTTCTGCGGAACCAAAGAGAAGGGGGGCAAATAATCTCTTTTCCGTTGTGAGCAACCAACAAGAGGGTGGTGTCAGAGTGGCATGGGAGGGCAGCTGAATTCTGCAGGAATCTGCAATGCAATCATGTGGAAGGTGGTGGGAGTGGGAGTGCGAGTCTGGGAGGAGAAGCCAAGGATTTTTAGTTGGAGTTTGAACTGACAGCAGGGCACAGGAGAGAGAGGGGAGGCTTGGAACTTGGAAGTTGTAGGAGAGGGACAGGGAGGCTCGGGAGCTGGGAGTGGCAAGTGATGAGAGAGAGTTGTGTGATTGTCTGTGCATTATCTTGGTGGTTGTTGCAATACTCTCTCTTATCGGCGAGTACCCTCGCTCATTTCCATTTAAACTTCTAGTTTATTTTCACTATTTTTAATTTTTTTTAATTTTTTTTAGTTTTTTACTGATTCTTTTTTTCATACTTATTTACATTATACGTAATGAGCTAACCTGATTTTTATTTTTAATTTTTTAAATTAATTATATCAAATAAGCTATCATTAGCTATAATGCAAAATAAATCAGGTACAGTGCAGATTTAGCAATAAGCCGAAATGAGTGCCCCCTTATGCCCCTTGAAATTTCTAGGCTTTTTTCACTTTTAGGTTATTTAAATCAAAAGTCAATTAAAATATATCGCCTTCTAATTTTAGTTTTTTATTTTTTTATCTTTTCTTTTTTTTCTCTTATTCTTTTGCATTATTCGTAACGATATAACATCTTTTCTATTTTTCTTTAATTTCTTCTCTTTTTTCTCAGAAAAAGCAAATAACTATTAAAGTATAATTTCAATAAAAAACCACAACCAGAAGTTTAAGTTAAAAACTAATTGAAGCACCACCTTAGGCCCGTTCCAAAAAACGATGTTTCTTTTTAATTTTATGTTTTTTCTTTGTATTATCTGTGAAAATATAACAAAAGTTTTTATATTTTTATATTTTTTATTTTCTTTAATTGAATTTCTTATAAACGGCTTATCGAAACAACATTTTTAAAGTGACTTATCAGTATTTGGTTTGTTTGTACAAGTGCTCATTGTTGTAGGGGTGGCCCCCACCTAAACCCAGCTAGCCTGTCGAGAACTATGTAATAAGGAAGGCTTCGATGCGAAGCCACGGTGGTAAAGACACTCCCTACGAGGGTACATGTATATATATGATATCGAGTCTTGGGAAAGGCTCAAGAGGTCATTTGTTTACCTAACTCTCCACCACCATACTCTCTGCTTTGATGCAGAGCCACAGCAGATTGGCGCCGTCCGTGGGGACGACGGAAGCAAGCCTCAAGACTGCAAGAAGGAGGATGGCACCGAAAAAAGCTTTGTCATCGGCGACGAGGAAGAAGGAAGCGGCCGCGGCGAGGCCCCGCGTCAGCACCAGGGCTTCGGCATCGGCGGTCGGGAAAGAAACTGACGACGCTCATCGCGCGACCATCGACGTCATCGACCCCGCCACCTCCGACGCCATCCACCCCGCCACCATCGACGTGACGATCGGCCCCAACCCACCCATTGCGCCCCAACCCGCCATTGGCGCGACGAGTCCCCTTGACGACACCGGCCGGACGTTAGGGAGCGGTAGCCTCGACGGTCGTAAAGGCGCGTCTACATCGACTAAGGCGTCAGCTCCACCGCCACCACTTCGGAGGGTAGGGGACGGAGCGCTCGCGCGTCTACATCGACTAAGGCGCCAGCTCCGCCGCCACCACTTCGGAGGGTAGGGGACGGAGCGCTCGCGCCACTACAACGACAAAGCGCCACTCCGCTCGCCACCACCGGAGGGTAGGGGCCAGAGCGCTCGCGCGTCTACATCGACTAAGGCGCCAGCTCCGCTGCCACCACTTCGGAGGGTAGGGGACAGAGCGCTCGCGCCACTACAACAACTAAGGCGCCAGCTCCGCCGCTACCACTTCGGAGGGTAGGAGACGGAGCGCTCGCGCGTCTACATCAACTAAGGCGCCAGCTCCGCCCACTTCGGAGGGTAGGGCACGGAGCGCTCACGCGTCTACATCGACTAAGGCGCCAGCTCCGCTGCCACCACTTCGGAGGGTAGGGAAAGGAGCGCTCGCGCCACTACAACGACTAAGGCGCCAGCTCCGCTGCCACCACTTCGGAGGGTAGGGACGGGCGCCGCGCGTAACGGCAGCGACTCGCCCCACCTCCACCTCTACCCTAGGCGTCTGTCCCAACCAGCAAACTCCACCACGAAGAAGAAGCAAAGTAGGCGCATCCATAAACAGCAGAAGGATGCATTTCCCGACTCGTCCACTACAACGCTGCTATATTTTTACAAAACCCACCGGGCCGGCACTACTCGTCTGGCTTCACTGGGACGACCCTTCACGCCGAAGTTTCGCCTGCCGAGGATCGATTCGCCAAGTCAAGGAGTCTTGACCGCCCGGCCAACCAAGCAGCGCATCCATAAACATCGAAGGATGCATTTCCCGACTCGTCCACTACAACGCTGCTATATTTTTACAAAACCCACCGGGCCGGCACTACTCGTCTGGCTTCGCTGGGACGACCCTTCGCGCCGAAGTTTCGCCCGCCGAGGATCGATTTGCCCAGAAGTCAAGGGAGTCTTCGGCCTGCCACCAGCAAAGCAGGCGCATCCATAAACAGCAGAAGGATGCATTTCCCGACTCGTCCACTACAACGCTGCTATATTTTTACAAAACCCGCCGGGCTGGCACTACTCGTCTGGTTTCTCTGGGACGACCCTTGCGCTTGAAGTTTCGCCGCGAGGATCGGTCGCCAAGTCAAGGAGTCTTCGGCTCGCCACCAGCGACGTAAGCGGCGTCGAGTTACAACGTCAGAAACCAGCAGCAGGTCCCCATCAAGCAACTGCTCGCAGCAAAGTGGCAAGATCGATCAACAAAGCAAAGCGGTTTGCAATTCATTCCCAGCATGGCGGACGTAAGGTTACAACACACACCAAGCGTACAAGAGCCCGGAGTCACACCTGCTTTGGGTCGTCGGTCCCGCCATCGTCGCGACGCGCAACTTCATCAAGCCACTCACCCAGGTTGCCCTCGCCATACATGTTCCGCCGCAGCTCCACCTTCGCTGCGGCCTCCCCGATATACTCCCAGATCCGCTCGTAAAAACCGAACGGCGGGCCTAACGGCGCGCACGGCGCCAGACATTACCCCGACGCCAGCGGGCATCTCCAGCTGTGGTTCGCCCAATTCATCAACATGGCGGTAGCCTCGGTGCCGGAGAAGAGCGCATACCAGGCGGGCAGTCACGTAGGAGCAGTGGTTGCCAAAGGACGTCGCAGCCGGCTGAGCGAGACCGGCCGCTTCCGCAATCCGTCGGAGAGTTCGGGGAAGCTCTTCGAGTCCGAGGGAGCGGGGTGGCACCTCAGCAACAAGATTCTCAAGGGCACCCTCTAGGGCCAGCATAGCCTCCCATGCCGTTGCCGAAGCGGCACCTAGCGCCTCATCCGGCCCCCTCAGGGCTGCAGCGAGGCGGCCGTTCTCTTCCTCCAGGGAGGCAACCTGCTGGAGCAGCCCGTCACGCTCCACCACCGCCGCCTGCCGCGTCGATGCCACACGCTCCGCGGCATATGAGACAACCGCCGCGCGTTCCGCTTCCAGCAGCCGCACGCGGTCATCCTTAGCGGAGTGTGCCTCCTCAGATGCACGAAGGGCCCCTTCGGCAGCGCGCAGCCGGCCTTCTAGGGCCTCCCGTTCCCGCGCATGGGCCGCCTGTAGCGCCCAGCTGAGGGCGAAGATCTACACAAGGAAGCAATCAGTACACCTCCAAGAAGGCCACGGGCTACTCGGGGTCAGGCACTTACCCTCAGTTGAGAGACCTCGAGCACCCCTTCAAGCAAATCAGGCCCGCCGATCTGCAAAGCGTCGCGATCTAAGCTCGCGGCCGCATCATCGACGGTCTCCCGCCATGCCGCCAACACCCCTGCTCGAGGAACGAAGTTTGCTAGACATCGGGCGGCTTCCGCAGCAACAGCCTCGCTAGCGCCAGACGCCCCTCCCAACAAGCCACCTTCGGGCTCCGCAGGCCGCCTGTGCTCGAGAAACGACGTTGCTACCAAGGCACATGAGGGTCAACTCTGTGAGTATCTATCAGGTCACAGTCAAGGAAATTCCACCTTCAGCCCCGCCCGAATCTACGAGGACCTTTGCATCCTCGCCCGCCTCGCCAACTGGGGGAGCTTCGGTGTCGGAGCTCAGCTCTATGATATAAAAGAATTCTGAACTCTCTAGAACTACGAAGCCCATAACTAAGCACAATGTTTATCTTTGCAGATTACCAGAAACATATGGCACGGCCTGTCATTCAGGGTCTGCATCCATAGCGCCCAACATAGCGTCGGTTCTAAGCAGCTTTTAAAAACGATTTTTAATATTTATTATAATATCTAATTTTTAAATAAAATTTTTTTAAGACAGGGTCTACAAATTAATTGTAATACACATTAAAAGCCCAACATCTGTACCAGCCAAAATCACAAACAAGTATCTCTTTCCATAATCTCTATCATGAACAGCTAAAATTCAAAAATTTTAACTAAAAATCATAAGTCGCAGCTACAAGAAATAGACCTGTTTGTTGGGACTTGCCTTCACCCATAAGTAATGCGAATTAGACCCCACTCATGTTGGCTGTGATCGGTGGCATTGGGCGATCGACCGGCTTTTGGATTGCTGTACATTTTTTGTTTTTTTCCTTTTTTTTGTTTTTTTGTATTTTTTTTCATATTTCTTTGCATTGTCTATGATAGGTTAGCATATCGTTTTTATTTTTATATTTTTTTTTAAATTTAATTATGCCCAATAAGCCAACTCAGTTACAGTAAAAAATTAGTCAGTTACAATAAAATTTTAGCAAAAAGCTATCGCTATTTCGAACGCCCCCTTAAATGATAGAAAGTAGTGTCAACATTGATCAGTTACAATATAGAGTATTTTCTTTTAAGCTAAGCTTTATTAGTCTAATAAATAATAATAACTGAGAAAAGTCAGAAACAAAAATCACTAAAAACAAAAAAGAATAGAACCATATTTATTGCAAGCTACATTCTGCATCACACAATTAGACACTATAGGGGTGCGTACTGCATACAGCCTTTGCTATAAAGCAGCATGTAAGTTACATAACCTCAAACTATTTGATGTAATATAAGCAAATAAATTAAAAAGATTTCTTCTTTTTAGTTTCTAAAAACTCATTTTCGATTTTTTTTATAGTAACTAACTTTCAAACGAGTTGTCTCTTTAAGACAAGGTCTACAAATTGATTTTTGTATACACTATAACGACTTTATTTATATCAGCTAAAATCGTATGTGAGTTTTTGTTATTCTATACTCTCTTCTCTGAACAATCTAAAAATCATAACCATAGCTAAAAGTTATAAATTAAAGCAAAAAAGATAAGACCTAGCAGACGATGGTTATTTCAGTGTGTGCAAGGACAACATCAACTATCATAGCAAGTACTGTCCAGCATCCTCAAGAAAACTAAAAAAAGGGACAATGCTAATGAACAAAAGAAAACCTGACCGGAAATTATTTGGTGAATCATGTTTCATCAATATGCCAACTCATCATAACTGTTTATATGTCTCTTTCTTGTTTATGTTTGGCTCCCATATGCACGGTATGTTATGCTGGCAAACCTTTATTAATTAAATCTTCATTCTTATATCATAATTTCTCTAGGTACACAGCAAATAATTTTTCATTAGGTCCTAAAGGAATGCAGATCAATCCAAATACAAGCTGTTGAAATTGCATATTCCTTACTTATACTTAGTATCCATGTATTCTAAATTTAAATTAAACAATTACGAAGGCCAAGATACCTCTGAAAGCTAGCTACAAGTACATGCAAGAGTGATATCTACCTAAGGTTTGTCTTGTTATCTTAGCCATATGAACACTTAACGAGCTACAACCAAATTAATAATTTTAAAAATGATCTGACACATTACAGGCCAAGCACTAGTAATCATGGTCAAAGAAACACCAATGATACATACTCAAGGTCAAAGAAACGCTAATGTTACATACTGATACTCAACGAGAAGTTATCTCGTTCCAAATAGCGATATCTTTGGCTTCTAAAATTTGTTTGAAACGTGTTAGTTTTTTCATACGATTTTTTTTTATTTTTTCTTTGTATTATCTGTAGAGTTATAACGGTATTTTTTTTATATTTTTTATTTTTAATTAAATATCTTAGAAAAAAAATTAACAACCACTTAGCATTTCATCTAAAAGTCACATCACTTTAAAATAGAGCCAGTTCGGAGGCATTCTGTCCTACCATGTTCCCAGCACATCACAACCGTCCAATGCAGATGGAGGGACACGATGGGGTGCATCCCACCACCCAATATACATCTGCGAAAGAAATGTTATACAAGTGAGTGCCCTTGATTGCGTTCCCCATCAGAGATTAAAAAAATGTCACGAGTTGCAAAGCGACGGCCAAACGCGTGCTCCTGCATCATATCATTAAGACATCTCTTCTTTAATCGTCTCTGCAAACTACAATTGCATATATATGTAGTATCAACTTTCAGCGAGATGCAAGTAATCACGGAGAAGTACTGTAGCACCCTTCGCGAGCTGCTACCACTTGTGCGCATCATTGTGCGCCACTTGCAAATAGGTCCCACCACACTCCTGATTAATAAAAGTTAACTAACCATTAGTACTAAATATGCCAATGATGTTATTGTCACTATTATTCCGAGAGAGCACGGGAAACGACCAATATCAGGGTTCTAACCTCGGTTCCAACGTCCTTATTTAGTGAATTGCTAGGCGTGGGTCGTTAGTCCAAGATGCAAAACAACATAGTTTTCTTTTGAAGGAACACTATTTTTACAGGGTTGTACAACGCCTCTATTTCCAATATAGTAAGATGGATCTTTATATATATACACACACGCATGCGCGGTAGCGCTATTCAGTGCATACGCACATGGTACGCGCGGGTCGTTAACTGCACGCATGAATTGATGATACCCAGTTCATAAATTGAAGATAACCAGTGCGTCGAAAATTTATTGTCATTTCTGAATGAAGTCATTGCCAAACATTTATATTGCTGGAAAGTTAATAACGTTTCTGAATGGAGTTATCATCGGTAGCAAGTGAAGTTACTGCCGAACGTTCACAATACACAATCAGTAATAACTTTTCTCACAACAATTAGCAACATTCCTCACAACATGTAGTAACTTTATGACACGAAACTTGCATGCATGCACATAGCAAAAGAGAGAAGAGAATAAACACACTTGACTTATGATTTTTTATCTTGTTTACAAGCTAAAAATACAATAACTTTTTCACCAAAAGTTCAATCTGCAATCTGTTTTCACTATTGTGTTCAAAATTACGAACATAACAAAACAAGATCATGTTGAATATGTTTTGACATTGCAAAAATCATGCTATATGAAGTTACTACCCATTGTAAGAAAAATTACTAGTTGCTATATACTATGAGCGAATGGTAGTAACTTCACTCGCTACTAATAGTAACTTCGTTTACAATGGATGATATCTTAATGTGCATATACTAATAACTTCACCATGGGATGATAACTTCGCATGAAGACAATAACTCCGAAAGTAACTTTCCAGAATAGGGTGGGTTGGTGGAGCTTCACTATGGGAATGATAACTTCATTCTATATGAATGATAACTTCACATTGAAGTATCTTATAATTACTCTATAAGCATACCTAAAGTGATAAAGGAGTATTTCAAGTTTATTTATGTGGTATATTAGATGTGGAAGTAATTACACCCAGAAGTAAAAAGTATTTTTCCTATATATGTACGAACGCGCTATCCAATGCGTGCGTGCACGCTACGTGCGGGTAGCAATGCACGCGTGACCTAGCTTCCATCAGCGGTTCGTGCGTAACAGAATCGATAGTAACTTTCAACCATCAGTTACCATCAGACAATGCAAGAGTTATTAGCTTGCCAATTTGCGATTCATACGTAATGGGATCGGCAGTAACCGAATTTTTCTCAATTTGCAAAACGTTATTAGTTTGGCCTCTTCAAGTTACTTATCATAAAACATGAAGTTACTACCTCCATTGTAGTATAACATTTTTCCGTGGTGCGTCGGACAATTACTGATGTTTCTGAATGAAGTTGCCATCGGTTTTGAATAAAGTTATTGCCAAAACTTCATAGTGCCAAAAAGTTACTAACGTTTCTGAATTAAGTTGCCATCGGTAGCGAGTGAAGTTACTGCCAAACGCTTATAGTAGTCAACATCATTCGGGAGAAAAGTTACTAGCCTCCACGCATCAAGTTATCATCTATACAACATAAAGTTACGACCACTGCAGCCGGTGCGGTCAACATTGTTTGGGAGAAAAAGTTATTAGTCTCCACGAATCAAGTTACCATCTATACAACATGAAGTTACCACCATTCGTAACCAGTGCAGTCAACATCATTCGGAAAAAAGTTATTAGCCTCTGCTCGTAAAGTTACCACCTATACAATATGAAGTTACCACCATTTATAGCTGGTGCGCTCATTCTATAACCGTACGTAATTAATGCCCTGGATTAGCGGACGTAATTAGCGGATGGCAGTTATGGCAACAATGACACCATACATGTGAGAACTACAAGTAACTTTATGTATTACAGATGATAACTTGATGTACGTATGATACTAACTTTTAATAAATTAACAATCGCTATCGCTCTACTAGTAGGGGTCTAATGCACGCAAAATTGTAAGTAACTTCATGCAATTTCAATAATAACTTCATGTGCAAGTGGCAGTAACTTTGCCATATTTAATAATCGCTATAACTTCACTATTAACCATTCACAGGGTGGGTTGGTGGGGCGACTTGCTGATTGATTTGAGGGGGTGCACGCTTATTCTGCACGTAAGCGTTGATTAGTGTTTACACACACACACACACACACACACACACACACATATATATATATATATATATATATATATTGTTGATACACCATGGATGTTCACTGGAGTAGTGGTACCGACTACTACAAAAGAGGTTATACTGGACGGCTACATCATAGACGGTTCATACAGAACTGTCTGTGATATTTTCACAGAAGGTTATTTATACGAACCAATTATGATAATGTAAGCCATCACAGATGGTTCCTATTAATAACCGTCTGTGATAATTCACATGCAGTTATTTATACAAACCGTCCGTGATAATGGTAGACATCACAGACGGTTTGTATAAATAATTATTTGTGATAGTTTACAGATGGTTATTAATACAAACCGTCTGTGATAGTTTCATATCAGAGCCGGTTGGCGGTTAGAACTATCTGAGATACGCATTATATATCCAGCGTGGTCTCGACATATCTGTTTTTATTACACTGCATTGAAGGAGGTGGCCAGCTTTGGGAAGTTTGGTGAAAACATACCACTTGTAGATCAATTTGTTCTTGGTGATTAGTGGTTAGTGTTTGCTTTTAATAACTTATATGCCATGCACGTAATAGAGAGATGGGATAGCTAGATTTTTAGATCTAGCTACGTACCTAGCTAAGTTTAGAGAGATATGATAGTTTGCTCCAATTTAAGAATGGGTCAGTACTTCTAATTTTCTTCAATATATTCTTGCTTGATATATATATTACTTTATGAATACGTGGCTAACTACTTAATTTAGATATGGACAATTTATTATAAGGTGAATGACAATTATGTGTGTAAGTAGCTAGGCTGGTTAGCTATAGTAGCGTTAATAATCCAATTTGACACTAGCTAATTTGTTATATGTGTAGCGTAGATGGCTCGAAACTGGATGTACATTGAGAACCGTATGAGTGAAGAGTACATTAATGGCATGTCGACTTTTAGAAGAGTGACCGACCAGGATATGTTGAAGAAAGAGATATAATATATATATTGTCTATGTATTGATTGCGATAATCTGAAGATGTTTACCAACTTAGTGCATATCAGAACTCACTTGATTCGAAGGGGTTTCAAAAAGAGGTATACATGTTGGACCAATCATGGTGAAGAGAAGATTATATAGAAAGGTAGTTATAACATCGTCGAAAGAGACAACGATATACTGGTTGTGGACTGTGCTTTCGATGAGGATAGGTCGCAGGATAAGAATATGGATAAGATGCTACGCATGCAGAAAGAAACTATAGGGAGAGAGAGAGTTTGGTAAATTTGAGAGCTTGATGGAATACTCGGAGAAACCTTTTTTTCCAAGCTCCAAGCCGCATACACAGGTCATCATCCATTCTTGAACTGTTGAAATTGGAGGCAAGCAATGTTTGGTCCGACATGAGTTTTACGGCATTGTTAAGTCTCTTATCCAGCATCCTTCCAAAGGAAAATATGCTGCCGAGAATCATTTACCAAGCTAAAAAGGTTCTTTGTCCATTGAAAATGGAAGTAGAAAGAATAAATACATGTATGAATGATTATATCATCTACCGTAAAGAGTATATAAGCTTACATGTTTATCCGGTGTGTAAAGCAACTCAATACAAGCGTAAAAATGACTCCAATGACCGGGAGAGCATCGAAGTGAAACAAGAATCTCCTACTAAGATGTTGTGGTATATGTCTCTATTTTCCCATTTGAAGTATTTATTTGTAAACCGAAAGGATACAAGATTGCTGATAAGAAAGCGACGTAAGAAAGATAGAATGATAAGACACATTACTGATTCTGCGCAATGGAGGAACATTGATAGGATGTTTGTAGACTTCGATGTGAAACCGAGAAATATAAGGTTTGGGTTGCGTACAGATGAAATGAATCCTTTCGGTAACATGAGCAGCTGACATAGCACCTGGCCTGTGACTGTATGCATGTGCAACCTTCCTCCTTGGTTGTATATGTAGTAGAAGAACATTTTGATGTTACTACTTATTCAAGAGCTGAAGTAACTTAGAAACGATATTAATGCATACCTAGCACCACTGGTGCAAGATCTTGTGATACTATGGAACGAAGTGGTACTGGTATGGGATGCGAACAGATGAGAGGACTTCATTCTGTGTGCCATATTGTTCTACACCATCAATTATTTTTCTGCCCTTGGTAACTTGTCAAGCTTGAGTACAAAAATAGCTAAAGCTTGTCTACACTACTTAGATTATACTGAGAGTGTGTGGTTGAAAAACTCGCACAACACTTGGTACATGCGTCACCATAGGTTCCTTCCAAGATATCACTCATACCGCAAGATAAAGAAATAATTTAGCAGAAAAAAGGATGACTCAACACCAAGGCCTTTTAGCAGGAAAAAGGTCTACGATATGGTTAAGGATAGCGGTGTTGTGCTTGAAAAGAGACGTAAGTTGAGAACCTGTCAGAAGAACATACGGAAGAAGAAGTCAATATTTTAGGACTTGCTTTATTAGGAGTACTTAGAAGTTCGCAATTGCATCGATATCATGCACGTAAAGAAAAATGTTTGTAATAGCTTGATCGGTCTCTTACTGAATATTCGTAACAAAACAAAGGATGATTACAATGCATGTCGTGACTTGGTCGCTATGAATATTAGGACCGAGTTAGCACCAATAGAGACCAATAAAGGCTGGACATACTTGCCCCTGGTTTGCTACACTCTGTCTAAGTCTGAGAGAACTGAACTATACCAATGCTTGTATGTGGTGAAAGTTCTTTCCGATCACTTCGGCAGCATGAAGAAATTTATTTCCACGAAAGATTTGAAATTAATTAGCATAAAATCTCATGACTATCATATACTAACGACACAAATGCTTTGTATTGCAATTAGAAGTTTTTTACCGAACAAGGTTCGAGTGACAATCATGAGGCTATATTATTTCGTTAACACAATTGCTCAGAAGATCATCGATCTCGATGGACTAGATGCTCTGTAGACTGAGATGGTGACGACTCTATGTCATCTTGAGATGTATTTTTCTCCGTCATTTTTCGATATCATGGTCTATCTCATTGTTGTAGGATCGAGGAGGCCGACTAGAGGGGGGTGACTAGGCGGTCTTAAAAATTATCTTACAATTAAAAATAATATCTATTTGTCTAAACCAAGTATATAATACGGAAGCTTAACTTAAATTGGTTTAGCACAAATATTACTTAAATCAATTAGGTTCGCATAAGTGCACCAATAATCTAAATCTATGTCAAAGGTTTGCAATCCTAGGGTGACAAGTAATCAATATAATTATATGAATGTAAATTATTTGAAGGTAAATTGACCACAAGTAAACAAACCACAATTGACACAATTACTTTTTACCGTGGTGTTCGGAGACTTGCCGGTCTCCCCTAATCTACATTGAGGTAAGCCCAAACGAATTGGACCGGCTCTTTCCCGCTCCGGGTAGGTGAGCTCCAACCTTTACAACACGCCGGGTCTTCTCACAACCTTCTTTGAGAAGATCACCGCGCACAACGCCTCCAACACTGTTTAGGAGTCAGCAAACTCCAAGAGTAATAAGCCAAGCCCCTCGCTTGACTCTCACCACGTGCAACGAATGCATAAGCACAAGTGGATGCTAAATCCACCTCTAGATGCAACATATGCAACTAGAGACCTCTTTCTTTTGCTCACAAGGTGCAACACATGCACAATAGAGTGGAGAGACTTACACTAGCTTAAAGGAGTGAAATGAGGTGCCTAGGAAGGCTCCCCAACCGGCCACAACTAAGTATTTATACCCCACACACAAAAACTAGCTGTTGGAGTCAAATACCTGAAAAAACAGAGAAATCGGTACTACCGCCGTTATAAGTGCGGTACTACCGATTTCTACTGTAGCACAAAGTAACAGCTTTGTCAAACTAGCCGTTGGAGTCAAACCGCTGAAAAAATCCGAGAAATCGGTACTACCGCTGTACAAAGTGCGGTACTACCGCACCTCAATTTTTCAGTACAGACAACACTCAGGAAAATAGTCATAACTTTTGACTCCGATGTCGGAATTGAGTGATCTTAGACTTTATAGAAAGCTTATTCAGAGAGCTACACAACCCCTCTATTTACATGGTCTCAAACATTAGATCAATGCAAAAATTATAAGAGATCCAAGGAGTCACTATCACGGTCTAAGTCCAAGAAAAATAATAATACACAATCTTAGACCATGTCAAAGGATATTGTATAACCTCCAACAACTTGCAAAATATATTTGCAAACTTAGGTCATATCACAAGGAAAAGGTACATAGACTTCAGCTATTTACAAAACACATTTGCAAAGTATAGTCACATGTTGTAAGGATTAGATGCATGAGCCTCAACTATTCGCAAAACACATTCGCAAATAAAAGCATCATGCCGTAGAGAGCTAGAGTAAGTAAGAATGAGCTATCAACACAGGATGAGACTCAAACTACTAGACAAGACCCCTCTTAATAGTACGATAAACTTATACTAGTAATCCGGTCTTCCAATCAAACACCAAGACTGGTAAAAGACTAGGAACACATCCTTAGCCCTACCTAGTCATACCTTTGCCTTAGTATCTCCTTGATGTTTGATGATGCTCATCTTCACTTCAAATCTAGGTCATCGTCTTCTCTCGATTTAATGATCAACTTATGATTATCTCCTTTTCGAGACCTTGATATGCATCAACACATGATGCATCATCTTTTGATGGCCTTCAACTCATGAAGCAATTTCCATCTCGAATCTTTGCTTGATGATTTTCAACGTATGAAGTCATCTAAAGTCTGCATCATCTTGGAACATAACTTATTCATCCAACTCATGAAAAATGTTAGTCCCATAATATGATTATCATTAATTACCAAAACATACCTTTAACTCATAATGGTGTGTCTAGATTCTTCAATCTTTCCTTTGGTAATTGATGATAATCACCACAATTGCAAATAGTTGAATATAAAAATTTAAACTCAAAGTGCGGTACTACCGTCGTACAAAGTGCGGTACTACCGCACTGCGGTATTACCGCACTGCGGTTCTTCCCCCGTGCTGGCATCGGTACTTCCGATTTCTGGCCAGTTAAATTTTTCTCGAGGAACTCTCTCGAAAAAATATTCCGCAAATCGGTATTACCGTGGTACTATGCGGTACTACCGCACAGCGGTTGTACCGCCGTTCAAATTTCGGTACTACCGATTTCAGTGAGTTGAAGTCTCTAAAACGGGTGCTCTCTGGAAAAATATACCGCATAAAAATCGGAACTACCGCACTATGGTAATAGCGCTGTCTACACGCCGGTACTACCGCACTGCGGTAATACAAATTCAAATTCAATCAACATCTAGGACTAAACCTTTCAAACACTTGATAATCACATTAGTCCCATACACAAATAATTGAGTGTAAAGCAATATGATTCAATGTGAGTATATATGAACTACACAAGTTTTATATACTCAAATGATATATTTCAAAGTAGAGATCCCAATGTAGGTGTAAAAGGAAATATGGATCAATACTATGAAATCACAAAACATAGAGTGAACTCCCACTAAATGTGTGCATACAAGAATATATAATAAAAGCATATGCACATATTCATCTTAGACTTCTGGTGGAGTTTAATCTATATTTTAGATCCAAGGAATGCACTAAGATGTAAATGAATGTAAGTGTCGATTGCATACCTCTTTGATTTCACCTTTTTATCCAAATGAGACTAAGCCATATCATAATCAATCAAACACATTAGTCTCATACAAGTATTTATCATTATCACCAAAACCAACATAATGAAGCTTGAACTTACAATTGTCCACCTTGTGAAAGAGATAAAGATATGCAGCCCCGTGTTTCTATGTCATATGCGCTCGTTCGAGAAGTACATGGGAATTCTCAAGTCCTATGTATACAATCGATCTCGGCCGGAGGATGGCATCATCGAAGATTATGCAACCGAAGAGATTATTGAGTTATGCATCGATTATATGTCTCAAATCGAACCAATAGATATACCTCTATCTCGTCGTGAGGGGAGGCTAAAGAGTATAGAGACTATCAGAAGGAAAGCAATAACTCCAGATCTAGATACATATGCTTAAGCTCATTTCACGGTCTTGCAACACATGACTGAAGTGTTCTCGTATATTGAAGAACACAAGGACATGCTACGCCAAGAGAACCCAGACCAGTCAGAGGTTTGGATCATATGACAACATAACCGTCGGTTCAACGAATGATTAAAGGTGCCATTGATTGGGAGGTTTTCAATTGAAACACTGCAATGGTTGGCAAAAGGGCCAAAATTTACAATTATGACATGGAAAGGATACAACATTAACGGGTACATATTTTATACAATAGATCATGATAGAAAGTGTATAGCGCAAAACACAGGTGTCTGCATAGATGCATTTCATGCGTACTTCAGCACCACTGGCCCAAGCTCGTACTATAGGCTTGTAGAGGAGATTTGAGAATCTAACTACCTAATTTTCAAGATCTATCTATTTCGGTGCTGTTGGGTTGAATTCCCATAGGGTGTAAAGATCAACAAGTACGACGTTACTACTATGGACCTCGAACGTGTAAGATACAAAGATAAACCATTCATACTCGCGAGACAAGTTGTTCAAGTGTTTTGTGTAACCGAACCGACAAATAAGAAGCACTACGTAGTTCTTCACGAAAAAAGGATAATCGGAGTTGAGCATGCCGTGGATGAAGAAGAGTACAATCAGTTTAACGAGTTACATTCATTCGAAGACGGTATCAAACTCGAGGAAGAACAAGGCAATGAAGTAAGATATATGCGTGTCAATCATCGTGAAGGCTTTATTTAAAAGGAAATAGCCAAGTGTAATCAATGATCCCACACGACATCCACCTATTTGGAAATTATCGCAAGATAATCATAATTAAGAAACTCGGTATATAATTATAGAACTATACCATTGTAATTGATTAAGTAATTAAGAAATAATTACATTTATGATTATACTTGCCTTCTTTCATAAGGCATGGCTAGCAATTCCTATGAAAAAACAGGACTATCATCGGCAGTTTAGCTGAACAATCTGTCTGTGATAATTCTATCACAGACGGTTCTAGCATGAAGCCGTTTGTGATATTCCACATATCGTAGATAATTCTAGCATGGAACCATCTGTGATATGTGGATATCACAGACGGTTCTAGAACAGAACCATATTTGATATTATTATCATAGATGATTCTATTATAGAACCATCTATGGTAGTGCCTCTATAAATAGGTCTTGCTATGTTTTGCCCCCTCACCCCGCACTCGCGCACTCCGTCTCCACCGCCCCTGCTAGGTTTTGCTAGATCAGTACACCGCCTCTCCTTCCTGACACCGCCTCTCCCTCCGAATGCCGCGTCTCTCTCCGACACTGCCTCTCCTCCCGACGTCACCTCTCCTCTCTAAGGTATGAATCCTAAATCCCACTTCTTTTAGAGGTAGATCATGGTGAGTTTGGTAGATGAGAGATGTGGTGGCTCTACACATGAGGAGATTTATTTGTGGTTTGTCGCTGATTAGAATAATACTGGTCTAACACTGAAATTGGATATTCAAGCTTGAGCTCTACATTGTTACTATTACTGTCATTTGTCAATCTTGTGGTTTGTTACTTTCAGAATAGTTGGCTAATTTATTTTGTAATACTTCATGATATATGCTTCACTTGTTAGTTAATTCAGTTTGCTACCAAACTTGATGAATCTGTGATAGTTTTGTTGGGAGTGTATTAAGTTGAAGTACTATCCTGCGATCACTAGCTTTGTCTTCTTACTGGTTGGAAGTTCAATCGATGAATTTAAGCTTGGTAGATAAGTAATTTGTTATTTAAGAGCTCAAGGTTCGAATCTCATTTGTTATATCCAATTTGTAAAGAGTATATACCATAGTAGCAGGTCTACCAAGATTAATTCTTGTGTAACTCTACATCTGAGAGCATTAAACTAAAATTTAAGCTTTATACTAATTTTAGTTGATTTCCTGTTCTTGAGAATGCTCTTTATGCCCATTTTAGTAGTCATCATGCTTCCTACTTTATGTTTATGCTTTTAATGATGTGGTAAAATTATAGTTTATATGCAATTTATGTTATTTATGTACGGCTAAAAATGTGTTTTGATCATATTTAATTATGCTGGAATTAAATCTAAATATATACTTATGCCTATATTGCCTAAGTACAAGGTCGATTATAGACTTTCAAAGAGCATAAAGCAAATTACACGCTCATAGATCACTGTAATTAATTTTCTTGTAAGAGAGATGACATCTGCACAGTCATCATCATCGTCATCGATGTCACTGAATGGGTCTAAATCTCCGAAGACCAGGGTAACTAAGCGTGGCAAAGGAGTATCACTGTGGTCTCTTCGGATGGGTTCCCTCTACAACCTAAGAAAACAGTAGCAGCATTCCAGACAACCTACAGGATAATTGAAAGGTAACGGGTCCTGATCACTATAGCAAGATGAAAAGATTTGACAAAGGTTTAGAAAAATCAACTGTGGGTGAAAATAAAAGAGTCGTTTGAGATCCCAGCAGAAGCCTAGGGACCTGTGCAATGGCAGGCGCTCCTCGTGATGGAAAAAGTATGGAAGAACTTGAAGAGTACGCTTATCACGCAGTATGTGGCCAAGGATCACACGCCTTTTATGAGGTATCTTTTTGTGTTGTCGGAAACATGGGAGACCTTTGTGTAGATAAAAACGACGATCGAATTTCAACAACAAAGTGCGGCGCATAAGGCTCTATAGGCATAAAACACTCACCCTTACAGACTCGGCACCACGGGGTACGCAGGTAAAATCTCGCAATGGAGGATGAAGGATGAGGTCGCAATCCGATCGAAGGCCTCCCCGCCATTTGCTGGGATCGCAAACAAACATGCCCAAAACTGGTAAAGAACGAGGTCATGAACCACGTCTTTAGGTGTGTCCTCTTTGAAAAACCCCGCAGAAGAAGTGTTCCAACGCCTGGTAAGGTATGTTAAACTACCTAGTTGTTAATAGCTCTTGAATATCATGGGGTCTGAAATTACATGATTACCTCTTGCAGCAAGTATTGACTATCGAATATTTCCAAGACTCCTCTGAAGAAGACAGAGAGAGGGATATACTATCACAGGCCCTAAGAAACAAGGAGCACTTAGGTCGCATGCGAGGCTTGGGGTTTTATGTACCATGGAGATATGGATTCCAAAACGACTCTGAGGCGTATAGCAATAGGAAGAGATTTAAGACCTATCGCAATGAACAAATAAAACAGGAGCTTCGTGCACAACTTGAGAAACAGCTATCTGCCTCACTTCGAGAGCAGATAACTGTGTCACTTCGAGGAGAGATAGATTCATTAAGAAAAGAACTGAGACAAGTCCGCAACCAATCGCAACCTGCCCCCATTAATGTGATAGCTAGTCCCCCTCAACGTCGAAGTAGTTGTGCGTCCACGCCAATTTCTGAACAGAGGGATGCCCACTTACCTATCGACGATATCCAGATAATGTACCTCTCTAGAATGCTACATAGATAGACCTGGTAGATGCTTTAGCTCATCGTGTATCGTTATATAGGAGCCCATGCTATGCATCATCAGAGTCAGACTTGTTGGCTTCATTCCCATTGATGCTGGATGAGATGGCATATCTATGGTTGTCAAGGATGCTGGTGGACGGTGCCCAACTAGAGACCGGTTTCGTGAAAGTCTAGGTGAACAGGATTAACGACGTTTTCAGGATCATTCCTCTTGAGAAGCCCCCAAATAAAGAGATTATGACATTAGGGGATGTCATTCATACATTTATTCAGTTGCCCAAGAGGGACATCATCCTAGACATGTCTGTGCTGCGACTTCCACATCCAGTGGCCCAAGAGAGACATCGCTCTAGACCCATCACATCGGCTCTCGTGGCTCCACCTCAAGTTCTGTTTCAGAAACCTGTCGCATCGGCTCCCATGGAGACATCATTGAAAATGTATGGCAAGCAAGGCGCTAAGGCCAAACCGAAAAAGATTAAGGCGCCTCCCGGGCAATGTAAGTTCATTCTCGGAGTGTCGTTGGTCCCCGAGTCACAATTACCCATCCTTGGACTGGTTTGCAGGACTTTACACACCTGGTACATGCAAAGGTCCAACATGAAGCCAAACAGGTAAAGTGGATTCACCGTGAGATACGCGGAGGCGCATTTCCTACACAACTTGGGCAATGCTGGACACTGTAAGTGTACTGTATACTCGTGATCTTCAAAAACTTATTCTTACTATTCAATCTCGACGAAGTCAATGCCTCACTTCTACAATGTTGGACACTGTAAGTGTACTGTATAATTATGTTCTACATTCACGTGATACCAATAAATGTCATAACTCATTGCTTATGTATAGATCTATGATCCAAAAAGTCCGACGACAGTAAGAACTGGTGGGTTTTCTTGACCCACATTTGGTCTCTGAGTAATCCACTAACGCTAATGCATTTTTCGTCCAAGATTACATAATGAGGGGATTGCTCGCTCACAGTGATAAGAAGTACATCATGGTACCCTTCAACCAAGAGTAAGTGCTTCATTAGTTGCCATACAAGTTTCATTTATACTTTATACGCAACGTGAACTTAGGATTAATCACTATAATGACATACATGACTAGGTCTCACTGAATTTTGATTGTGATTGTACCAAAATAGAGTAAGGTAATATATCTTGATTCCTTACATAGGAGTAACCACAACTTTACCCATCTGCAACAAGCAATTGACAGGTAAACTCATTTCATCTATACATAACTCTATTGTAGTCTTTCCTTCATTTGCAATAGCCGACACTAACTTTTGGAATCACGTAGATCATTCAGCACTTACGTTGCCCAGGAAGAGTGACACAAGGAATCCAGAGCCACACTGCGACATAGGACGCGATTTTTGATACCCGCTATAACACAACAATTCTATATCACACTTCGTTATAGTGCCGCTATAACTGACAATACCTATGTATGTAATTATATTTTTGCAGTGCCACCAGCAGCTACAGGGCAATGTATGTGGATACTATGTTTGCCACCACATGGAGGAAATCATGGACACTAAGACGAATGATCCAGATGATCCTGTTAACAATTATTTTATGATTATCAATTTATATATATATATATATATATATATATATATATATATACTAATGACTTAACACTACTAGCGACAGCGTGTGGAATTCAATAAAAGTGCAATCAATCTTAAGAAACTCGTCGAAATTCGAGGAAAGCTCTCCCACTTCTTGATAGCGGAGGTCATAAATAACACTAGAGAGTTCCACCCTGGTGATAATAAATAAATGTTGAAACATTGGATACAATTGTAATCACTCAATTGTGTTTAATCAAACAATTCATTCAAACGATTGTTTTGTACTATATATGTAATCTGCTTGTGCTGTTTACTTTATTTGTAAGATCTGTGTGATGATTGTTCTATGCTATATATTTGTGAGATCTTCTGTTTACTCCAGAGGGTATGACTAGCATTTTCTTAGGCTAACTGAAAAACAGAAAATAATGCAATTTTTTAAATAGCTATTACAGACGATTTAGAATACCAAACCGTCTGTAATGTATATATATCATATACGGTTTTTAAAATAAATCGTCCGTGATATTTCTGCTATCACAGATAGTTTTTAAAAAACCGTATGTGATATGTTCTCTATCACAGACAGTTAATATAAAAAATCGTCTGTGATACCGACATATCACAGACGGTTATATTGAAAAGTCATATGTGTTTTTACCTACCTTAGACGGTTCGAGAGCCATTTGTGATAACCACCTATTACCATTAACACATAAATTTAGACGGTTCAAAAATTATCTGTGATGGTAATTTTGAATCGTCTGTGATGATTTTTTTTATAGTAGTGACCATTAATCCATCCTAGCAAATTAAGGGAAAAGAAGAAGACATTATCCTGATCGATCGAGCTTCCAAATTAAATTGTCGTGTGATGTTTAGGTAGGAGGCCGTGTTTCTCGTTTGATAAAGCGTAGCTCGGTGGTTGCTTGGGGTGACTGCTTGATGCTGAGTTTCCTCCTTTGATTTGCCCCCTCTGTCTCCCTGGAGACGAAAGGCACAACGTATCCTAATGCTAGCTACCTCTCTTCTCGATCGATCGATTGTTTCTAAATTAATTTCCCATATGAAGTATGAACAAAACAAAAGGCAGAGAGATTGAGAGAGAGATGCGCCAATTAATTAATGATCATATATGCTTGTTGGCGTGTAGCTCAATTGAACAGGTGTCGGCGTGTGTGTGTGTGTTTCATCAAGAACAAGTGTATTATATATGATCATATTTTACAGGTGTCTTGGATGTCTGTACTGCCTTTATAAGTTAATTTGCTGGTTAATTTTGCTCTATGTATAATGTATACCATACATGCATGCATGCGAGCGGTACGTGCATAGTTATGAACAGTACTGTACATATATGTGGCTCACGTGCCAAGCACCACTGGTGTTAATACTGTGTTTGCACATATGAAGTCAAGGGCACGTAGCTTGAAAAAAAATACATGCAAGTATATCGATCATACTCGTGAACTTGTTCTATTCTTTTGTGGTTTTAATGGTTTGGACCACCCAACTGAACTTTTGATCTATATGCATGCATATACGTGACTGCATGCAATTTCACCATGAAAAAAGAGAATTAGGGGAGCGCTCAGAATAACGATGGTTTATATTTTTTTTACTATGATTGGTTTATTTTTTACTATAACTAAGATTGCTTATTTAACATAATTAAATCTAAAAAAAGTAAAAAATAGAAAAAATAGATTAATCTATCAAGGACAATACAAAGGAATACGAAAAAAATAAAAAAACCCTAAAAACCCAGAAAAAAATAGAAAAAAATAAAATTAAAAAATAGTAAAATAAAAATAGAAGTCAGAAACCATCACCTCGAGCGGGGCAGAATCTGTCGTGCCGCAGTGCCGCACTTGATCTGTGGTTGCGTGGGCCCCAACAGCCCAATACAACTTACCTGGCGGCCTTCTGTGCAAAAAAAAAAACTCGTCCGCCTCTCCGAGCGGCCGGCAAGATGGGCCTGACGGACCAGTCCGGTTGGCATCAGCTCAGAATGGATCGTGCATTTTATCCGCGATCCAAACTCGGGGGCCCAAACAGTAATGCAACGTCACTCGTGGGCTCTTATGTAAAGACCCCCACGCCCCTACATTGCCGCGTCGATCTAGACCGGACACTTGGATCTAACGGTTAGTGCCAATCTAGACCACCGCATCACGTAACCTGCCGCCGGCGCCGCTGCGTCTCCCCGCGCGCCTCCGAGGTGAGGAGATTTCTCTTCTGCGCCGAGCAGAACGAATCGAACAATTTAGAGCATTTTTGTTTCAAGAATGTGCGTCACTAGCCTTAGAATTGAACTCCATAGATTTTTTATGGGTGTGCTACGGTATTTCTAGTGATCAAGGTTTGGAGTAGTTTTTTTTGAACAAATCCATCAAACAATTGGTTGTTGATTCCGAATTTTGCATGATTCTTGTTCTGCATTTCTGTAACACCCCAGATTTGAGATTTCAAAATTTTTTGAAATGAATTTTCAAAAGTAAGTTTTAATTCAAAAAGGCCCTCTCAAAACTCACTCAAATTTTTAAAATTTTCAAATTTCATAACATTTCTTGGGTTGGCCCAAGCCCACCCCACCTCCCCTTCGCCTGCCAGGCCTTAGCCCAGCCCACTTGGCCCCCCGGCCCAGCCTGGAATGCATTGTGTCAGCCCATACCACACCACATGTGCCCTGGCCGTGTACCTCATGTGTTCACGCTGCGTTGCGCGCACCCATGCATCTGTGCGACCTCGGCCTTCGCTCAACGCTGTGCCACTCCCTCGCCCTGCACGTTTCGGGATTCCTGGCACTGTGCCACGCTTACAACACCCTCATCCCCGCTGCTCCACTTACCTCCCTTGCGCACCAATGTCAGTCACCCCTTTCCTTCCTCTCTGTTGCGTCTGAGCCGTCCCGTCAAGTTGCGTCCATGTTGTGTCATCAGCCCTTGACTTGTGTGACCATGATGTCGCTCACCACAATGTTGCGCCAACCTCCATACGCGCCTACCTCGGTCCTTCATTGACTTCACTGCCACAGCCCGAACCCCCTTTTTTCCTCCTCTTTGTCCAGATTGCCGCCATTGGCACCGTTGAAGCTCCACTGCACTGTCCGTCGATTGCCCGGGCCTCGAGCTTCGCGTGGACCTCCCGAGGACGACCCAAGCTAGCCAAGCTTCTTCTCCCTCTCCAGCAGGCCCTCCATGTTGACTCCCTTTCGCTGCCTCAGCTCTCTGTTGATAGCCCACGTTAAGCTTTCTCGAGCTCCACCATCACCTTGGGTATGTTCCTCACCGTACAGTGATGCTTCCGTAGCGACGAAATTGGCTCTAATGCCCTGTAGCGCCACCACACCATGCTTAGCCTAGCTCCACCGCACGAGCTCACCACCGACCACCCTAGCCTTGGAATTGGGTCACGATACCTCGCCTAGAAGTGCGTGTTGGGTCAATGGTTCTATTTTTTACTATGCCTCCAGCTTTCATGGTCTACCTCACCGGCGAGGAGCTCTACCTATTCTCGGCGAGGAAGAAGCACTGTAGCAAATCCATTAGGATGTAAGCCGTAGTTAGTTAAGCATTAATGACCTATCATTAGTTTCATAAATCCATCGTTGACATGTGGGCCATCCCCGTTTACTTAGAACTCGTCTCGCTGAAGTGTGGGCCCCGTCGGCTCTTAAAAATCTTTTAACCAGCTAGTTTAAGGTTTAAGCCACAAACAAGTGGGTTCATTCTACTGATTGCACAGTAAAAGGGTCCTGCCTGTCAGCCGTAGAGCCATTTTCTTTTCAGAGATAAATCAAATTAGTTTAAAATCAAGTAGGACCCAGTCGTCAGCCTCATAAAGGATTTTTAGTAGAAAATTAATTCAAAATTTTAAATAAAATCTATGGGCCCCTCATGTCAGTGAGAATAACCTCTCGTCTACCTTTTTCTTGGATTAACTCTTGATTTAAACTTCAAATGACTCATTCTCACTCATTTTAGCTCCAAATTTAATGAAATTTGTTTCTAAATTTTTATAAATTCAAGATCTATCTAACGGCAGTAGTTTTATTTAATTTAGAGTTATTTTGAATTTTTATTTGTATTTATTTATTTTGCTTGTCCATTTGTTTGTTTTCTAATGTGATCGTCCGAGTAGAGTACGAGGACACGAAAGAGCCCCAGTTCGAGAATCTCAAAGTTCCAAGGCAAACCCACTTATGAGCCAATTGAGTCAATACTTTGATAGTATTGAACCTATATTTTATACAAATTTATATTTATTTAAAGTATCAAATTACTTGCTATTACTTATTATGCAAATATATGTTAAACTTAAGTTTAGATATATGCCTACTTGTCATTATAATAATATTATACCATTCTTTGGATACTTGAATCATATGATCATTGTCACTCTAGATAATTAATGGTATATTTACTAGCCATAGATCGTACTTAAGTGTTATGCTAGTTTTGATTAAATACCTGAGCATTAATTTGCCCTGATCATTATCTTTAATCATGAAACTTATTTTGGGATAGTCATTGGAGAGAAATGATTGATGTATTTGAGATAACTTAGTTTTATGCTTCTTAAAACCCTAAAACTTAATGTTACCAAATCTGGGAAAATGGTATGATGGTTGGTGCGGATGTAGCACGAGAAATGATGGTATATAGTATGTACCACTTAGATAACTTTAAGAACATAATCCTCTGATGACTTTCTAATGTAAAATAGCACAACTATAAAGTCTATAATGGGTGCTACCTGACTAAATTATTTGTATCCACTAGTGCGGGTTGCACCATTGGAGTGACTCATGAGTCGTATCGCTGGTTTTAAGCCATCGTGGACATAAGTCGTGTCACTGGTGTAAGCCGCTGTGTAGCGCAAGAGGGGGACTGGGTGTGGCAGATGTAACCATTATCAGATGAAACCTTAGCGGGTGTAACTTACACTGGAGGATGCTCTTGATTCACATGTCCAAGGAAATATATAAAATATAACAAGTTGATTATCTCTTGTGGGTAAAGTGCAGTCTCTGCAGAGTATAAGCTGTTTGAACAGTCGTGCCCACGATCAAGGGGTGGGCATGTGAACTTATTCGAGTTGATATCTATTTCAAAAAAATTTTGGGTGGGATGAAAACTCATTGGATGAATGTAAGCTTGAATTTGGTTTCCCCTGGGTGGATATAATCCAACATTGATAATTGAGTCGATATAACCATAGTAATCAAGAACTAGTATATGGTGGATGGAACCATATAACAGGTGGATAGAACCTGCACCATTATAAATATTTTACACTTTCACTCCCTTTAATATAATGTGGTTTGGTTAAAATGCTAGGTCATAGATATTTCTAATTATTGCAGTTTCAAATGTTGCTTTAAGCAAATAAAAGAACTCAAGCTTACCTTGTTAAACCTCATATGTATAAATATTGTATTTTGTATGTTAGCTCACGGAGCACTGTTGGTTGTGCTTACCCTCGCTCACAAATCCCTAAGAATCTGGGGACCAAGACTGTTACGCTTACTACAAAGTCCCATGAGCCGGTTGGAGAAGACAGAGGAGCTTAGACCATTTTTCTTAGTAGTTGGTTCTTATCATGGTCGAGTTGACTTAGCGGTGATTGTGTGTATATATACTACCCAAGTTGGGTAATACCTGCAGCACACAATCTTAACCCCAGTCACTTTGTCTGTGGCAAGATGTGCCCTACCTTTTTTGCTTACCGCTTTTGTTGTCATAATGAAACTATTCGGCCCAATCGGCTTTATGTAAACTCGACCTGATGCAGTTTATTTGAGCAATTGTTATGTAATATTAATGAATGATATTATTTCCGCTATGTATGAGATGGTTCAGTGACGTACTGTGAGCACTATCTACTGATTCAGGGAATAGTGCAGTGATATCACAGAGGATTTTGGATTTAGTACTTTATGTAGCGCTTAGTTTAGCGTTAGCTTATGGCTTTTTAATATAGCTGGCTCATTTTTTACTTAGCTGAGTTAGCTTATTTAGTATAATTAAATTTAAAAAAAATATAAAAATAAAAAAACATGTTAACCCATCACAACAATGCAAAGGAATACGGGGAAAAAAAGAAAAACCAAAAAAACAAAAAAATTCTATAAAAAAGAAAAAAATGAAATATTGAATAGTAAAAAAAGCAGAAACCAGAAGCTGAATCTGAATCTGACTTAAAAGCTAAAATGAGCACACCCATGCTGTCTCCAGTTGTAGCCAATTTTTAGAGCCTACAACTTGGCATGATAGTCTGTTGCGTTGAGGATTTTGAGATCTTACTTATTCTAGGAGGCGCAAGTGCGGCATAAGTTAACAGATTGATCTTGTCCCCCCGTGCTCCAAGGAGCAAACAATTCCAGTACCTGTTTTTCTCTGTGCCGGCCCATCTGACCGTTCGTTCTCTGATCCAGTTAATTTGTTTGATATATATATATATATCTTTACTATTTAAAAAGAAAGAGTTGGTGGTTGCCGTCACGTCCACCTTCCTTCACTTCTTAACCATTCGATCTTTCTCCTCTCTTCTCAGCCACACGATCTGATTAAACCCTAAAATTCCAACATCACCCCTCCGCCCCCACGCCTACCCCTCGCTCTTCCCCCCGCCGCCCCCACGCCTCCTCCTCGCTCTTCCTCCCGCCGCCCCACGCCTCCCCTCGCTCTCCCCGCGCCCGCGCCTCCTCCCCTCCCCCCCCCCGCGCTGCCCCCCCCCTCCCCCTCGCTCTCTCCCGCCGCCCTCCTCCTCCTCCCGGCCTCCCTCCTCCCCCTTCCCGCGCCGCCTCCTCCCCGCCCCGCCGCCTCCTCCTCCTCTCTCCCCACCCCGCGCCGCCTCCTCCTCTCCCCCCCCGCGCGCCTCCTCCTCCTCCCCGCGCGCGCCTCCTCCCCACCCCGCGCTGCCTCCTCCCCTCTCCCCACCCGCGCGCGCCTCCTCCGCTCCGCCTCCCCACCTGGCCGCCGCCGCGCGCGACCACCGTCCTCTCCGCCGCCACGGTGCATGCTCCAAGACGCCGGCTCCACCTCGCCGGCCACGACGCCACAAGGTAAGGCCACCGTCAAGGTAATAGTACTGTAGTTGAAAAATAGTTTCAAATAATTCTGATAGGTTAATTTCTAACTTTATGTAGGTACCTTGCTGAATTCAAGACTGTACCGAGAGGAAGTAAGCAATGAGAGCACAATGGCGGCCTACAAGGCAGCCAGTTAGTTTGTTAATCATTACAATGTTTGTACAATAATTGCTTGAGCTATCAGTGCCTTGTAGTTTTATCGCCAATGGTAGATTTGTTATGATTACTTGCTTGTGGTAATTGTTGGATTATCTTTATGATCTTTATTTTTGGTCTACTAAAGTAAATAACATGTTTATCCTGAAATAGTTTGTTGTACAAAGTACTTCGTGAGGATATTGCTCTTGTTGAACTGCTCCTACTCATCCCATCGGACTTGGGCTTGCCTCAACTTCTCCGTGTTCTATTATGAGATTCTGAACTCACCTGACAAGGCTTGCAACCTTGCAAAGCAAGTTTGTGCCACTTTCTACTTTATGGATGATAGGCCAGGCTCATTTGCTGATGACATGCGTTGCTCAAGCTAAGGCTATATATGTGCATATTTGGTTATAAAGACGAGCGTACTTTTCAGCTGGAGTATAAACGTTGTTGTGATCTCATGACACCACATGCTACAATTGTGTAATTTGAGTACATTGTTTGTAGTGGAAGTCATATAGTTCTCATCCGGTTTCAAAGATTACTTCACGTCAAACGTCTATATTTCTTTCTTGTCATTGTTGGACATATTGGTTTGCTAATTGTGAAGTGTGTGGGGATGATTTATTGGTAACTTACCATGATATTTTCTGCACAATAATTTATTTTGGAATATGAACTTGAACATGAGATGTCCGTCCATTGTATTAGCTGTCGGTTAATTGTTAGGTTAGTGACAATAAGTGAGCTTATTATCAAGGGTATCATGACCTTAAGAGTTCCTTTTCCTTAGCATGATTCCACTCGAGTTGTTGCAAGAGTTCCTTGTTC
Organism: Melocanna baccifera; assembly: GCA_036346265.1. Classification (NCBI taxonomy): domain Eukaryota; kingdom Viridiplantae; phylum Streptophyta; class Magnoliopsida; order Poales; family Poaceae; genus Melocanna; species Melocanna baccifera. The sequence continues at coordinate 9,538,871 of CM070690.1, forward strand.
TTAGCATGATTATGCTCAAGTTGCCCCACATCTCTTGTTTTTCATTTCATTGGACCAATCATTCTATGTGCATTATGGATTTGCTAAAATTTTCTTTAATCATTCTATGTGTATTATGGATTTGCTAAATTTTTCTTTACAGAGCTTTCGATGAAGCCATAATGCTTCCGTACATTTATTTGATAGTATGCATCACTTTTATTTAGTTTTTCGTTTGCAACATACGGCACTTTACTAGTATATATATATATATATATATATATATATATATATATATATATATATATATATATATATATATATATAAATATATAACACACAGGTGTAATTACACCCACCTCTAATATATCATTTAAACAAATTTGAAATACTTTTTTTTTATCATTTTGGATATACTCATGTACTAATTATAAGATACTCCAATATGAACCATATGAAAAAATTACAAGAGAGTCCATAGTTTTTAACGTATTTTACAAATACCTTTATATACGTACATAAAAAAAGAGTATGTTAAAAAAAATGTATATACTACATCTGAAAAATGATTCATACCACCTAAATGGTCTTAAATATTCGTATACTACATGTATATACTCTCTGTTACGCGAGATACTCTCTATATTGTAAGATACGACATAAGGTGTAATTACACCCAGGTGTAGAAAAGAGACTTCATATATATACACACACGTTGAAATGAGGCACCATGGAGTCTGGGCATCAGGCTCTCTGCCTTTGGAAAGTCTTAGTCATGGAGTCGGAGCACCATAGTATAACAGGGGTACCATGGCGCTCAGACTCCATGATTGAGATTTTTTTATCTATAATTGATTTAGCATGTTAAATTAATGATTTTCTTTTTAAATCGATGTCTTTTTGAATTAATGAATACTACTTAGCATATAGACAGGATATGCTTTATTTGGGCCTTCCTGAGCGCGGAAGTTCAAGATAGATCAGCCGGGAGAGGAGAGGAGAAATTTGTATCTGTCGCTGACAATCCTTGAATTTCGTTCACCGGAAGAAGGCTAGCTTCCGTTCCGTTCAATGATCACCACCAGGCGTGCATCAGCGAGGACGAGGTGACGTGAATGTCGATGCAGCACAGCACGGCCGACAGGTAGGTACGGAACTTGGCTGCCGAAACATGAAAGTAAAGGCTGTAAAAAACTTACACGAGCAGTCGCTCTGTGGTACGACGGCTACCAGCAGGCAGCAGCAAGCTCTAGCTCCCGATAATGGAGGCAGCCAGATCTCGACGAGCTGCAGTACGCCCTCCCATCCCAATTCCCAGGCACGCAACGCACGCGGTTACTTCTGCTGAATACTGCAGTGGCAAAGCGGTGACACTGCATTGGATTTGCATCTCCATCAAGCATCTGCTTGACGTGACTCCCATGGGTCATCCATCCACATACGCATTCACTCCAGTTCCATCTCTTTTGCTTTGCTCCTGGCCATATATACATCTTCGTTTCATGGAGCTGTGTGTGTCACTGCACTCCTGCAGATCTCACAGCCAAATTGTCCCATGCTCAGATCGACGAGTGGGCGCCTGAGCCTGACCGACCTGCTGCTACCACTACTACGTGTTTCGATCTCCATGTCTGATGATGTACGTGGCTGTGATCGGATCAGCTTTGTTTTGGTTTTTGTTTATGCTTGTTACATTATCTATCTTTTAAATAATATGTTTTTTTAAATAAGATCTACATAGACACTTTACCGAATTTAGCTATACCGATCAAAATCGCATATACATATTCTTCTTACGTACTGTCTCTTGTAAACATCTAAAATTCAAAAACCATAGCCCAAAAATCTAAGTTACAACTCAAAACAAAACCCACTTAGTATCCAAGGCAGTAGTAGCTGCAGACAGCCCCACAAGTCCATGACAGAATTATATATTCAGCACTGGCAGATCGTAGTAACTAGCAAGCCTTGTTTCACTTCTTGCACCGCACAAATTTTACTGAACACTGGTTTTTTTCCAAACAAGTCAGTAGACAAAAAACCATCCTAGAAATTTGATTTCTTTCAACAAGGAACACGCACTTCTAGGTAGGATGTTTTTGCTTGCCATATAATGTAAAAATTACAAACAGAGATGACATTAGATTAGTTTTTCTCCTTTTGGGTGGAATTGCTGGAAAGCCATACTCTTCCTCATGTATTTGCCAAATTTTCCACATCTCTACACCGCGTATTATTGCAACCCAAAAGGGGAATTTGCAAGGCAACCCCTCGCAAAAGGTTACCCAGAAGTAGATAAAGAGCGCCAAGTTAAACAATCACAGGTAAATCTGAATAAATACTATTGCTTGGGGGGATTTTCCTCGGATAATTCATGGCCCCCAAACTAAAAACAAAAATGAGAGAAAGAAAGGGCAAAACTCAGTGTAAACAGCCTTCTTCCTTTTTTTACCCTTCCTTTTTCTTTTGTTTTCACCGCATTTACATGGACTCCCCACCATTTCCCCCCTTTCTGCAGAAGCCTCTTGTTCTCTCCCTACCTTCTATTGTGAGTTTTTGGGGTAGAAATTTGGAGAGGAGTGGGGCTAGGCATAGTATACTGCCACACCATGATTTGGGAGCAATCAGAGGGAATCCCCTTTAACTTAGTCCTGTCCTCCAATACCACCTCTTGCACAAATTTGATGGAATCCTGCAATCACATCAAGAAAAGTATTTCCATTAGTAGTTGGGAGTAGCAATGCAAGTGACCTAAAAGAAGATATTAGCATTGGTAAGTTGGTGTGGGAATGCAAGCAAATGATACTATTGGTGTCTCCATCAAAGAACTGTTGTTGGCTTGTTGCACATGACAAGTGGAAGGAAAGTACTCCATCCAAATTTATGCAACATATTTTTTTTTAATGGTCTTGTCTATAAATATGAAACGTATTTTATGTTCCAATGTAAAATTAGTATGATATTCTCTTTATACTATTAATAAATATACAGTTTTATTTACTATTCTCTATACACATGTATTGAATATAGTGCTTAGAGATAATAATTAGAGGTAATCTAGCCATTTTCACTCTCTCTTTGGTTTATGTGATAAGAGAAAATATGCCTTATAAACTTGGGCGGAGTGAGTACGCTGCCATCATAATCAGAGTTCAGATTGAAGCTCACAAGTGGTATCAATTCAGATTGAAGCTCACAAGTGGTATCCATACATTCCTTGTAACTCTAGGTTTGCAAAGGATTGTCCCAACTCGTTGAGGTGGTTAGAAATGAGGATCTTTCTGATGCAACTAGCTTGTAGGGTGAGGCCACTCAAACGGAGAATGAGGAGTTTGATGAGGGATCAAAACGCATGATTATCTTGCTTCAATTAGCAATCAGTATTATGGTTTAGTGGCGAATGCAGCTTTCAGTATAGTTAGTGGGATGCAGCTCAAGGATTCGTTGAGTAGGTGACAAACAAAATCAAAATCATAAATTTAAGAAAGTAAAACATGAAAGTGATGGTGGATCAAATAATTGTCATCTGTTCCCTGCCATGTTCCGTTGAAAGGGAAGTTGATAATTGTGTAACACTAAAGCAGTCAAATCAACTCGGAAAGGGAAGTTGATAATTGTGTAACTAGGGTCTAGGGCGGTTGTATCATATCGGATAAGATCTCAGGAGCAAGGAGAAGAAACCCTAACATGCATAATTAGTTAGCCTAGCCATTCATCTAGATTTAGTATTTATTTCCTTCCGAAATCAGAAGTATACAGTGTTAAGGGTATTTGTGTCTTTTCTCATTGTACTAGGGTTTTTAGGGTTATGTCTATGTACTCTATATATATAGACCAATATGGGTTGTGCAATAGATATCAAGTCTCTATTCTTATATGGTATCAGAGCAAAGTTAGCTGCCTACCGCCGCTGCTAACCACCACCGCCCACCGACTCTTGCCGCCTGCGCCCGCTGCTACTGCCCCCGGGAGGAGTGTTCTCCACTCTCGAGGGCGGTCACCTTCTACCGCGCTCGCGCTGTCACCGCACCGCCAGGCTACCTCCCGGCTGCCACTGCCCTCACGCCGCCCGAATCCAGCCGCCTCTGTGCTAGATCCAGCTGTCCTCAGAACTGGTGCGATCGACTTTGCTCTCGCTTTACCTCTACTTTCCTAACCTCTGCACTTTGTACTTTATAGGGTTGCTGTACGATTCCAGATGGGAGATCTTTTGGTACTTGACATAATTTTCCAAGAGTCGCATGCTACGACGACATCTTCAAGACTCGGACTTCGGATTTTCCCTTTTTGTTTTAATGTCAACGCTTTCCAAATGCAATGCTATTGCATGTACCTTGCGTTTGGGGGCTAGGGTGTTAAGCGTATTTGTGCTTTTTCCTATTGTCCTAGAGTTTTAGGGTTCCATGTACTCTATATATTGGCCCACATGGGCTGTACAATAGATATCAAGTCTCTATTCTTACATACAACACAATAACTAAGACTGGCTTTGACAGTCATCTTTAACTGAATAGTTCTCAGCAAGTCAAGATGATTTCTCTAATGTAATAATGTTACTCTCATTTGGGATCAGCAAACCGTGTTCACGTTTGACTTGCAATACATTGGCTTTAACCATTGACATGGTCAGTACCACGTTTTGCCGCAACCACTTGACTAAAAAACTCATCATTTATTTTAAAAAGGAATCCATAGAGACTAATAAACAATTTGTACTATTCTGTCCGATAATATGTCATTTTCAAATTGCAAGTGTCCTTCCACCAATTGGAAGAATGAGCTCTGTTTTACGAGATTGACTGGTGCAATTTTGAGTAAAAGAGATTAAAAAAACTCTACTATTGAGTATTGACTGTCAGCATCTTTTATGTTTATGTACTCTATAAAGCAAGAGCCTGAATCAGATACTATTGTCTGCAAAAAATTATGTTTCTTTGTTAATTATTGAAAATTGAACCCTTGAATTCTTTTAAACCAAGAAAGTTTGTAGCTTCGAATCTCTTTTAAGCTGGAACTGCACCCCACACTTCTGAGGATATTAATGAGGTACTACATTTCAGGAGGTTTGCTTTTGCTATTTGGCTACGATGAGATCAGGAAATGGATAACCTAAAAGTATTGTCATCTAAATATCTAATCTCAGATTTAGTCCCTCTATTAACCACGACATAGTCTAATTAATTATTGCAGAATGCGTGGTGATACTAATAAAATGCGGTGTGTAGCCTAATAAAGAAAACGGTGATGTGCCAATCAGAGATCATGGCTTGGTTTTGTACTTTTGTTTCATGACAAAACAAAGTTAATTAAGCATTAAATGGCGGATGGCCTGTTTACTAACATTTAGAATGCGTAAAAAGCATTAGGCTAACAGCAGCACTGAGCCACTGAGTGTGGACTAACCTGTGAAGTGTCCGGCAATGACGCTGGTCGCCCCCACCGCTCAGGATCCCACAAAATAGAACTGTTGAATGCAAACCCTGAGACATCAATCGTGTGGGCTCGCGTGCCAGCAGCACCAGCAGGATTCAAGTCAGCCTCCGTGTTATATGTCACTGCACGGGTGGTCCCGTCATTGAAGTTCCTCGAGAACCAACCAACTACCTTTGAGGCACTGCACAGTGGGCCCTCCACCACCACCGTCTTCTTGCCCGCAGACATCGTCGCCACTGGCCATGTGCCAAACACCCTGCGCATTTCAACCATTAGAAAGAACATCAAACGAGCAGTTCAGTAAACATTACAATGCAATATTCATTAGCAAGCATGTAATTCAAGAGTTAGCTGTGATTATATCAACCTCATCATGATTGGTCAGTAGTTAAGACTTCAGAATTCAAAAGCATTGTAATTTGTACCACTAAAACTTTAACTAGAATTAGGCTCCACCGACACTAAGCATGCATGGGCCAATTGAGTTTGATTTGACAATTAAAGACTTCTCTCAAACTAAGATATTTTAAGGAAAATGGATGTCACCATAACTCCATTAACACATCTTCCACATGCTTCCTTGTTGATAGTATCATCACAAGAACTATTCTAAAACTTTTGCTCACTCATCTCCGTCACTAGACAGTAGGCAAGGAACACAACACAAGGTGAGTTATTGCATGCAACCATCTCACCATATGTGGGAATAGACTACACCCTCCACTTGCCCACACATGCGACGAGTGACGAATAGTGAATTAAATGGATCCATTATCAATTCCAAAGCTTGAAAGGCCTTGACAAACTAGATCCAACAAACTATGGGATGAGGTAATCGTTGACAAGAAATTCAAAGTTTATTGAGCACATATTTTTACAATGTATGGTCAAACACCAATAGAAATATTAAACTCAACTTGGGCAAGTAAACTTCTTTGGAAGCTTAGGCAAACATTACACCAATTTTAGAGCATGTTCGTATTGGCTTCTACTTGAAGAAGTCAGAAACCAATATGAACACACAGCTTCTCGAAATGACTTCATCACTCCTCTCGCTCCCATCTAGCTATAGGAATAAGACAGGAGATCACAAACGCATCATGCACCCCACTCCCCCCACTTCCGTCTCGCACACACATCTCCCTCACTTTCCTCACCGCTCACCCCCTCCTTCTTAAAGTTACTACTATTCATTTTCAGTCAAAGGCCATCAATCGCGGTCAATATGAACATATCCTTAGCCTTCTAGAATTAAAACAACTCTTACTCTAGTCCCAAGTTAACATGGAGGAGACATTTTACGATGGTCAAAACCAATGCCCACCTATTGTACACTCCTTCATTCGTGGTAACTGGTAAATTCTGGGACACGCACGCCAGGTCAGTGGGTGACAAGGCAAGGAAGAATACATGGGGTGTGATGCAGCGCCCAGAAAAGCATCAGGGGCAACATGTGCTGATGTGCACGTCTCACGAGAAGTGCACAAGAATGAAAAGAGAAGCTAAAAAACAGTATGGGTGGGTGAACTGATGCAGCAAACGTAATTGGGAAAAAGATGATTCTTTTATCTCATCATGTTCCCCCCAACAAAAAAAGATTGATCTTCCTGGGAATATTACCACTATGCTCTCACATGACATGAGCAGTAGTGGTAGTACCATAGTACTGAAAAAGGTTTGTATTTCTGTTCTTTATGAAGGCAAGTACTCATCAAAGTTAGAATGCTACTATTGGAAAAGTAAAAGCGAAAGGTAAGTCAAATGTTTCAGCGTAATCCACAGCTCAATTTAGTTTCTGACTTTTGTTTTTTTTTCACTATTCATTAATTTCATCTTTTTTTTATTTTTTAGGCTTTTTTGCTTTTTCTTTTTTCCCGTATTCCTTTACATTGTCTATGATAGGTTAACATGTTTTTTCTATTTTTAATTTTTTAAATTTAATTATGTCAAATAAGCCAACTTAACTATAATAAAAAATAAAACAGCTACAGTAAAAAAACTATAACTCAACGCCATTCTGAACACTAGTTTAAAGGCAAAAGCTTGGAAGCACTGACGTTGAGTGATGAGATTAATTTATATCCAATAGCATCTTAAGCTCTAATAGCATCCGTTATCATCGTTTGACCGGATAAGCAAAAGTTAAAGAGGAAATCAAATGTTAACCCTTTTCGCCGGCTGTTGAAACAAGTCCAAACGAAATCGAACTAAGGTGGTATTTTTGACCTGGAATTCAAGAGGCTAAGAGCAAACATACTTTTGACATACTGGTCACTCTGGCTGCTGATAGATGACAGCAGCATCGTAATACTGGAGTACAGCTAAGACGGAAATGCATGATCATGAATGTACTCCGGCCAAGAAACCAATGTTCAACATCAAATGTCGGCAAAAAATCATTGTTTTTTTCTTTGCAAGAATTCAAGCACCAGTTCCTCATGGGCAATCTCCATGGACAGCTGGTGGTCTGCATGGATGCCTAGTTTTTCCTTTCCCCACTGCTGCCGATCTGAACCCTATGTGGGCACCATCATAGAAAATTTTGCACCAAAGCGGTGGGCAAATTTTGTTGTGAATATCAAATGGCCATTCATGGAGTCAAAGAAAGCAACAGATGGTGCGGATGGGGCCGCTTTCTCTAATTGGAGTCCAATGGTCATGGCCTAACGGTTACTATTCTCTACCTAAGTTGTTTTAGCCAATTTCTTCCTGCATTTTGCTACCCATTTTAGGAGCACAAGCATCGCAACATTCAACTTATGCTATAGGTTCATTTACAATGCATTTTGTTTGGTGGCACCAGCACGGTCCTGCTTGTCGGTGAGCAAACAGCTAGTGCTACTATAAAGTTACGATTATTTTTTATAGCTTTGCTCATGAATATGAGCAAGTTTAAAGTCTTAATTAAACTAATCGGAGTAGTTGCAACATATTTGGTCGTTGGGATAAGCAAAAGCAAAAGATTATAATCTGCAAAAGAAGCATAGTTTGTTGGGGGAAGGGAATAAAGAAGAGGCAAAGCTAGACCCAATAATTGACTCCTTACATCAGAGCTAAACAAGGAGAATAAAAGTATAGTATTCTTAGGAGCATTTGTAATGATCATGGTGATAATAGCATACAGCACACATTACCCTACCCTGATCCCGCCCCAGCCACCCCGCGCCAACTAATAACAGCTTGTGCCTTCAATTATACGCTCACCAAACTACACGGTTACTAGAACCTTAATTAGCTGAGTAAATTGCTACTAAATTAAGAAGTGGTGATTAGTTAAGAGGAACCCTAGTCGGTGGACATCTAAAAATCTAAAATTTCTGACCTATATTTAAAATTTGCAGCATTTTCATCTAGATTCTTTCGACACCCTGAAAGAACAGGCATGCAAGAAATGGAGATCAAGTGGAGCTCAAATTGAAGGGCAAAAAAAGAGAGTAAAGTTTCAACCTTTGAGCTTTGAAATCAACAAGAAGAACCAATCAAGAAGCGTGCAAATTAACACATTACAATTTGCAATCTAGAAAGGTTTGCAACATGCGAAGCAAGAAACCTACGAGGTTGAGGAGGTAGACCAAGTTGGAGGCAATGGATGGAATGCTCACTCGATCTGGCGGATCTCGTCGAAGAACTGGGTGTCGTAGACGCCGGTGGCGTCGGCGAAGTGGACGACGCCGGGGAGGCGGTGCTTCTCGACGTGGGCGAGCGCGGCGTTGCGCTGCGCGTGCGCCTCGGCGTCGGCGGTGGTGAAGTTGTCCTCCGGCCGGAACGCCAGGTGCCGGTACATGACCCCGGTGCCCCGCAGCACCTCCGCCGTGGCCGGCGCGTCCGCCGCGGGCTCCACCACTATCCAGACAACCGGCGGCCGCACCAGCCGCAGCGTATGCGCGAGCCGCAGCAGCTCCGCCCGGCGCCGGCGCCGCTCCCCGGCCCCCGACCGCGTAGTGGTGACCACTATCAGCAGCCGCCGCGGCCCGCCCTCCTCGTCGTCGTCCACGTCGACCACCGCGCTGCTCCCACCGACATCCGCCGCGGCCGCGTCCGGCGAGGAGGGCACCAGGTTGAACTGCTGGTTGACGGCGACGTGGGAGGCGGCGAGCTGGTGGCCGGGGCGGTGCGGCTGGGTGCTGTTAGCTCTCCAAGAAGAGGAGGAGGAGGGCGCGAATCCGGTGAAGAATCCCATGACGAAGCAGAGGGAGAAGTGGAGGAGCGCCTTCTTCCACAGGTGGCTACTCCGCCGCTGCTTGGGCCGCTCCGGCGCCACCGCTCCCGTCCCCATGAAGGCGAAGACGAAGCCCGCCGGCGACGACCAAGAAGAAGCACACGCTCTCTTTCAGATCAAGCCAGACAAACAAATGGAGCTTCCAGATCAAGATGGAGAGTAATCAATGAAGCTCAAGGGCCAAGTTGAGGGTGAAGCTCTGCTCAATGTGGATGGTGAAGTTGAAGATGGGGAGGAGTGAGAAATGTGGGGGATGAATGAAGCTCAAGGAGTAGGGAGTAGGGGGAGGTGGAGGAGAATTAAGGAGGGGGATATTGAGGGGAGGTAGAATTGAAGAGTGCTATTAATGTGTGGGGGTGAAGATCAACACCACTGCTACTGGATCACCATCAAGATTTGGGGGATGGAAGCGGAGGAGGAATGTGCATAGGGAATGAAGATGAAGATGGGACAATGAGAATGGAGAAGGTGGAAGGGGAGATGGAGTCAAGATGGAGCAGCGTGGGGGGAGGGATGGGGGAAGGGGAGGTCTTCTTGGGGTGTTGTGGTGAATTTTTGTGGTGAAAAATGTTGGGGGGTTCGGGTTGGAAACTGTTCGTGAATTCGGTAATGTAGCTATCTTTTTTTTAAAAAAATAGTCTTCTTAGCAGGGCTCTCGACTATCGGTACACAGCAGGCAAGATGACAGCTATAGGCGCATGGACATGACAGCAGCACGGGCCCACAGCCTATCGAGATGTTGTGGCTTGCTAGCTACTTGTCGAGCCTGCCTAGCTCGGTAGCGCTCTGCCAAGCGTTGGCAGCTGGCAGGTGGCGTGGGGGATTTGGTTGGCTACTAGCGTAGGGAGAGGGAGAATCTCGTATGGCCGACGTATGATTCCTGTTTTATTCGCTCGGGGATTCAGCATCCCTCCACTCCAACGTGCACTCGCGTGGGAATATCGTCGCGAATGCCTTCCCACGCACATAAAATGGAAGGCCTCGCGGTCTACCCTCTCATCCGAAGCCGCACTATTTCTTTCCTACTGAGCAAGAGAGCAATTAGTATGTAATAGTTTTTTCAGGTCATTTAGCTGTTATTTAGGAGCTTTCATAGTTGAAAGGATTGTAGAGCAGATAAAGACCTTTAGGAAAATATATGCACTTAATATGTCGTTAGCGTTTCATCAACGTAATGGTAGTTTGGTAATGTGGAATGTGCTTGGTAACTATGTTTAGTTGACGGATGTATTTAGGATGTATTAATGGCCAGATTGATTATTTTTTGTAAATAGCTAAAAAAGTGCGCTGAAAAAAATTCTGAAATATATATGTAAGTCTGCACATATATATTCATTCATGCAAGCGATTACATAAAGTTGTAGAAAATAATAGTTTGGTACGCAATATTAGTTGTAGTACTTGTTTGTACATATATGCATACGTGTGTATACTGTATGCCTGCATTTAGTCATAATGACTTTTTTTGTAAATAGCTGAAGAAAAATGTGTTATTATTTTTAGTGTTCCTAGTGCATTCATAATTTAAGAAATATATATGTAAGTCTGTGCATATATACAGGGGCATTCTTTTTTGCTACAGCTATTGGCTCTAGTGCGAACACTCGCACGAACGAACCGATTACAGTAAGTTTCTTCGAAAAGGCTATCCTGATAGGTCATTTCAAAATGGCGGTGAAGAAGTCATCATGTTTGTTTGTTTGTCTATTTGAGGGAAGCCGTAAGCTGAAAAGAATGGGGCCTACATATTGCTCTTATGCGACTAAAAAAATTATAGGAAATGATGCTAGTATTACAGAAGTGCACACTATTAGTTGTAGTATCTATATATACATATGCATTAATGCATATAAACGCATGGTAGTAAGCATTATTGGTAACTCAACTATGTGTGTATGTATGTTTTATTCTTGGTTATGATAAGCTTTATTTAGCATCACTGGACATGACACATTATTTTATGTATAACAGGGAATGGCTACTAGTAACGGTCACGAGCGTGGTACATTGTTGGACCCATTTTGGGATGGGCAGCATCATTGTCAGGCTCGGTCGAGCGGTGATAGACCGCCCCCTTCGTTTTTCAGGGAACTTGAGAGGACAAGCCTTCCGATGATCTATACATCTAAGTTCTGCAATGGGCTGGGTTGCTGCTTATAGTGAGGATAATGCACATTAGACACTCATTCGCATTGGACTCGCCACTCTTGTAGGCACTCATCGACCAATGGAGGCAGGAGACCCACATGTTTCACCTTGTAAGATGTTACGTTCCTTACTGGCCTACCACTATGGGGTTGTCCCGTAGTTTCACTCCAGATCAGCTAACTGGAAAAACACGTCTACTGTACCAGTTTGGCGATCCCATTCTAGACAAGATCTATGGAGTACCACAATAATGGCTACATTGATACAGGTAATGCCCAGCAGACACACTTATAGAGGTTGTAAGGTCCCATCTAGTTGCTTACTTGATCTTCATGTTCATGTATGTTATGTTTCCTACGATTTAGGGAGATTGAGTGTACCCCAACTACATCCACATCACTAAGTCCCTGGCTGATGCCGAGCCAGAAGAGATGTATTGTACGCGACCTACAAGGGGTTGTGCGACGGCTCATAGCATGCTGCTGGCAAGCCAAACCTCGTTGTCTACTATATCTTATTGCAGTTGTATTCGTGGGAGCACTTCCCTGTTGGTCGGTCGTACTTTCGGATGTAGGTGCACCTGTACCAGCTGAAGGTACGGTTCTACGGTGATGTCGATGGTGATGACCCAATGGACAAACCCACCATGGGTATTCGTTAGACTACTAGGGGGCTAGGATGGCCCAGGAAGAGACCACGTCGAGTGTACTTGGATTTTTCACAATGCCTTCAAGGCCTTGCTTGAGGGTTGCATCGTGTGGACGGTGTGGACCATAGAGTTCATCTCCGAGATAGCACCTTTTAGATTGTCAAAGCAATGTGAGCAAGATAAGGACTACTGGCTTATGACATGCCACATTGTCTTCTCCCATATGGTGGAGCGCTACGCCCCTTAATGAGTCATTAGATAATTCGAGCTTCACCAGCAGGTACCAACACCGGGTTGACTACTACCCAGCCACGTTCACCTATAAATAATTTATTTGTTATCACATTTCGTACAATCCATTGCTTCAACATCTAAGTTGCGTACAATTTGTGTCTTCTTTATTTCCCCACTGAACGTACCACCACTTTTTTCATAGGCAAATGAAGAAGGGGTAGAAGAATGATGATTGGAGGGCGACACAAGCGCTGTGGACCATGGCCTGGGAGCAGTCAGCAAGGATAGAGGTCGAGCAGGAGTGATGGTCATATGACCCAGACACGTACCCCATGTACTTGCAGTGGTATATGATGCAAACTCGTTGCAGACTAACGTGGGTCCCTATGTAGCCCCAATGCAGGACATGCATGCCGACAGGTTAGCATTCGTCCTGGATCGACACCATGTGGCCTGCCATGATGAAGCAGTAAAAGATTTAAAGTTCTTATTTGTATCCTACTTTTCATATATACACGGCTAACCAGTTTTGTCCGTCATTGTGGTACGAATGGCTACGCTGCATCGTGTCCGATGGTGGAGCCACACTGCACCGCGGATGCTCGAACACGATTGAAGACCTGCTAGGGTACGTTCGCAACATGTACAAAGATGCCAAGTATGCACCGGAGGTTATCAGTTGCAGTTGTCCTAGCGACGGGTTTATCCCATGGAATATCGAACTGCAACATCATTTGTCTGTAGCTTCATCCGCTCGTCCTAACTTGTCGGTGTACCACCCTAGTCTTAGCCATTTCTGGTCTGCACAATGGACTGATCAGGCTTGAGAATTTCATATTTCGCTGCAATTAGCACGATACCTTTTTTCGTTGTTCTTATACTTGTCATCTTCGTGTAGGCCGTTCTCACTAACACTACTTTACTTCTATCTTCATCGTGGAGGCAGCCCAACCCCAGACCTCCCTTGTTAGGGAGAGGGGACAATAGAGCACAACACGTTCTTCCTCATCACGGACATAGCCCAACACACATGACACCCCAGGCAGCGACATCGACCCGCCTGTTCGAGATTGCGATGTGCAATATGGCACATACGCATCTATGACCACCTGCACCTCTGGCAACGTGACGAGTGGTACGATCTGACATACGATAACTACACAGTCCACTAATATAGCATGGACTACGTGGCATCGGACTTCGCTGCAGCGGGCTACCATGGATCAGAGTACCCTGAAGGTTCATTGTCCATGCAACATATGACACTGGTGCTTACAATTATAAGTTTTATAACTGGTCCATGATTCATCTTTCTTCAGCTAACTAAACATTACGAACGTGTAGGTCTAGAGGTTGGAGTGGGATACTGGTTCATTCTCCACTAAGCACATGGTACATGTTCCTCTATTCGAAACCAGAGTTCACACTGCAGTTCTGCCTTCCGTCACCCTAACAAAACATGTTTTCCTCTACAGGACATGGAGGACTTGGTGTAGCAAATGTTCAGCGCTCAAGAGATTGGGCCCGATCAATTGTCTGGTGCACCAGTTCTCACTCAGCCACCACCATAATACGACTTTGCGATGTACGACAATCCCTGAACTGGTTGACATCCCCTCAAGACCAGCTTCACCGCCAGACGAAGCGGGTAGCAAACAACCCTTGACTTGGTACTGCATCCGATCTTAGCTCTTCAATCCAACCATATTGAAAATATGTTCCATAGACCCTGTGTTTGCACCCCAAGTGTCGAACCTAACTGTGTACTCATTAATGCTTTGTCCCCATTGTAGTTGTATGATATGGAATTTATCGATGAGTGTAGTGCAATTCTGCAACACCAAGGTTCATGAAATTTGTTAATGAGTGTAGTGCAATTCTACAACATCAAGGTTCTCTTAGTGATTTTACTACACACGATCTCTTTTCTTAGTAATTTGACAACACACATCAGTTTACCTAAATGATTGGATAATATGTACCAGCCTTTCTCAGTGAGTCACAGCATGCATCAGATTTCTCCAGTGATTTGACAACACATAGTAGTTTTTCTCAATGAGTTGACAACATGTAGCAGCTTTTTTGACCAAATAGACAACACACAATAGCTTTTCTCATTGATCGAACATCATGCACCAGCTTTCTGTAGTGAAATGATAACATATATCAACTTTACTCATTACTCCCGAACAGTGCACAACAACAACCTATAAAGTCCTCCCAGCCTCCATGACCCAATCCATGACTCCACTCGAGGACATGGGTAAGGCGTCGATGGTCCCTGATGCCCCCACTGAACTCTAGGTTATTTTCTACTGAGACAAACCTACATAAATTGTGAAAGTCGAGTACTAGACATAGGTCGCAAGGGCTAAAGCCTGCAAAGGAGAAAAGGAAAAGGCACTGATGGATCCAAATGCATACGATGAATTACTGCAAGCGTGACTTCTAAAATGCATATATGTATCTTAACTGTAATTGAGGTTGATAGTTCACGCATATTACCATTTGTATTATACAAGTAGTGAGACAAATATACGCACCTAACTAAACTCTACGCGCTATGTAATTCGCACATTCATTGTGAAGCGTTATATCATGCTACACATTGTCCATTATGATAACTTTTTTTGCAATAATGTATCTCTACTACTTAACATAGAGAGTTGATGATGATGACTCATCTGCCCCCTCCAAATCCTCCTTACATTTTCCTAAAAAACTTCTTCCCTGATATGAACAAAACAATGTACAAAAAAATCCCACCACCCTAACATTCTCTAACAAAAAAAAAACAAACCTCTATCGGATGCGTGTGCGCCAAAGTTGAGAGCGCGGAGGCATGTCAGGCGAGCACGAATGGGCAACCAACGGCGTGGGCCACGCAAGCAAATCTTGGCAATGTGGAGTTGATGCGTCCAAATAATATGATTTTTTTAATGTGTATCAAAACATGGGTATTTAACTAATTTGCACAGATATTTACCTAACTAGAAAAAAATAAATTCACCACGTGGGAACAATCTTTACTAAGCCAGTGCTGCTAGCACCACCTGCTGCCTAGGTAGCTTGGCAGGTGTTGTCGAGCCTAGGGAGCTCAGTAGCACCGTGGCTCTGGCCGACTGTAGCGTTGTCCCCTCGCTTGTTGAGCTCACTCCAGTTGCCGGGCCCGCTCGCTCCTGTTGAGTTCTACATGTGCAGCAGGTGACAAGTGTCATCTACCGTACCTTCTAAGCTCGGTAATAGAACTGTTTTTTTTTAAATGGATGTCTAGATGCTAAATTTGAAAAAAAAAAAAAAGCTATAGTGCTAAAAATATGAACAGTTCTCGTGTTGGTTGGTAAGGGGGGGTGGTTGGATGGCGTTTAAAGAGGGCGGGAGTGTGGAGGTGATACTTGCCTTCCCCTCGCACAATGGCTACACTTCCGTTTTACTGATATAACCCTTTTGTGTATGCAGCTTGAGAGTTCAGGCATGCTTTGTTTTGGATGGAAATTGTTGCTAACATTTTTGTAAAAATTCTGATAAAAATGTTGCATCTCTACCTATCTTTGTATGCTCAATGGCTCCTTTTGGGCTTTGGAATGAAGTTCCAAGTAGTACTTACTATACTAGTGATGTATCTGGCAAACCATTTCTCTGGGCACAGCTGAAGATTCTGTCAAAATGAGCACCGCCAAAAACTGATACTACTGTTCAGGTTTGTTGGATTGTACTGGGGTACCTACTGGTTCTAATCTATGGCTGGTTTTGAGGATTCCACTGTCAAGAAGCAAGCGCCCATAATCAGAGAGCGACCAAGAACTACTAGCAGGAGCAGGACCAAACCTCATAACTCCAGAGCCTCCAAATTTTTAACCACCTTTCGAGCACTTCAATTCAATTATAGGGATGTTTTTATTGGTTTTTGCTGATGTCTTTTAACTATAGTTGATGATTTTTAGTTGAAAATAAATAATAATAGCTAAAAAAGTAACTTTTAGAAGGAGGTACGAGTGGCATAAAAAGTAAGGAACAAATACGTACATAAGATAAGAGTAAGAGGAATATGGTACATGATACGTCTATGACCTTCTAATTTATCCTTAAAATGAGATAAGAACAAGATACATAAAGAAATCGCTTTGAAAAATTAGATGAATAGAAACTACAAATATAGACATAGTACTATACCACACCATGGCATAGTACTTCCAATGGAGTATATATTATATTCTATTTTTTTACAACAGGTGATTTGCTTACTGGATTGGCATTACAAAAGTGTCAGGCCCGGATGCAGTAGCCTGTAGCCCAGAAGAATATTAGGTGAGCTGCAGCTTTTGCCTCCCTTTTAATACACCTCTAAATCTTAAAACTATACCAGTAATCATCTCTCTCCCTTGAAGCCAAAGGAAGCAATTTTGAGCTGGAGGGAGGGAGGAGAGGCCATTTCTGAGTTTGTTGGGATTGGAACATGTAACCAAACTGAAAAGCAAGAATGGAAGTGACATCAAATCTGCAGATGTTTACCAGTGTTCTGTTGTTGTAAATGTGCAAGAAACTGGAGCCTAAAAGTTTGGTATGAGAAGGATGTGACGAACACAACAATAATATTAGCAGTCCAGGCATCTAAAAACTCTGATGGTGGCATGCTGCGAATGAACTAGTACGATGTTGCCATGAGCTGACCCCAAGAGCTCAAGAAATTGCATGTTTTTTAGTTTTTAGCCGAAATGGCAAAATTTAAAACATAATTAAAAAAATAACACTCTCATAATCACAATTGTAAAAATAGTGTGCTCGTCCGTACAGCCATCATGCGGGATTAGTGAAACACCCCGCATTCTTTAATTAGTTAATTACACGTAATTAGTATTAATTATGTGGTTAATTAACTTAATTGGTTAGCAGGGAACTAAAGCCAATTAGTTTAAAGAATTCACCGTAATTCGATCCAGTTACGACCACTGCACTCAGTAGCACAAGAATATCAACGTGGAATAAACTCAAGCTTTATTAATGTTTCACAAGTACAACAGGTGAAAACAAATTACACATAAGGCTCATCTCATACATTTCCACATACATCAAAATTTATACATACACACGTGTTACGCCGTCACAAAGATAGATCCTATTACATGCCAATCAATTCATACATTAGAGTTGCCGACGAACAACACACACACACCTCTACAATTGAGAACCACTCAATAGATGTCATACCAAAAGAGACCGAATAAAAGATCAAATGTTAATCAACAAATAGAGAGAGAAAAGAGATTGCTGTTAGAGCCCTCGAGGTTATCTCGGGAGGGGCATTCCGTTCACGGAGATACCTGACCGTCCGGGGGCCAGTCGGCACCTCTCACAATCTAGAGTTCATCATTCAGTGTAAAACAAACCTATTTTATTTTGCAACACTGTAGCAAAAACCCACAAGTGTCAAATAACCCTTAAATCAGCAGGGCATCAATATCACCTCACACGGCAAGGGAAATAGCCAGCACACCAACATCCAGAAAGCCCCACACGGCCAGCACAACATATCCAGTACCACCCTCTCCAGAAAGCCCCCACAGCCAGCACAACACGGAAGCCAACTCAAAGCCATCCAAAAAGCACAGCCATGGGCCAACAAGCAGCAGCATACACAGCCAGCCGAAAGGGTCAAGAAACACACCACTTCTTCCTCTCCAGCCATAAACCGAAAGCACCACCACCTAACATCACCAGCCATCACAACTCAGCCAAGCATCCTCCAACCGAAAGCAAGCAAAGGACCAAGCCGAGGGACCGCAAGCTGCAGACAAAGGAGACCAGCACTGGGATCGTAGGCATTCAAACCACCGAAAAGTGACATCAACATCAACTTTCACCTCATTCGAACCACCAACCATTCTTCAGAAAAAGGTAGCCCACAAAATCTCAACTATACTAGCATCTTATCAGTAGGACATTATGTCTAGCTTCTAGTCAACCGATTACCAACCATGTAACACCGGTATCACAAACATCAGTAGAACACAACACCGTAGGACATGCCTACCATACCCGAGGTCATGCACCGAGAAGGTAGAATGGAGGAAGGAGATCACCTGGTGAGGGCAGCGGTGGCGCACGGCCGGTGGCCCGACACTCACCCCAATAGCCAACACGCACTCCCCCGGCGTACGGGTGGCTTTGGGCTCCGCCATGCCGAGCCACAGCGACGCGCCTCCGTACCAATCCTCACCCTGTTTTCAAAATCAAACCAAGTCAAGCAAAAGCAACTAGTAACCAAGGGAGGGCATAGGGGGAAGAGCAAATGGGTTAGAAGGGTCAGATCCGGGCCGTAGGCCACGGATCTGACACCTGGAGGCGGTGCGAGTCGTTGGACCCGAGAGGATGGCGGCGCTAGAGCAAGGGAGGAGCTGAGGAGGCGACGAGAGAGAAGACGGGGAGAAGAGGAAGGGGGCAGCGGCGTAGCAAGGGGCGGCGGCGCAAAGGGAAAGTGAGGAAGGGAAACAGGAGGAGAAGAGAGGAAAAGGGGGGTGGGCCGACGGTGAAAAGCAAGGAGATGGGCCGGCCAGGCCGAAAGAAGGAAAGAAAGAGGATGTGGGCTGGCCGAATTAAGAAAAAGAGAGAGAAAAATTAAGAAAGAAAAAGAGAAGGGAAGAGGGCAATGATTTTAAAAGCCTCACTTTGTATTTTAGCTGCATAAAAATAACAGCAAGTCTCACAGATTATCCGACATTTAACTAAGCTTTAGTTTTATATAGAATCAGTATTTTTCTTTGCAGTTATCGCATTAAAAACATTGCTAAGTACCATGATCATTATCAGAATGACCTACCCATTTTAAATTCGACACTTCGGCAATCCGCTAACCAACTCAACCTAACCAGAGAAGCCTCACCACGGTATTATCACCTTTTAGTAGTTCATTATACTCTCCGTCAACACCATGAGTTAAACTAGCGGTACGATATTATTGCAGCAGGCATTCCGAACTCGCAAGGGAAAGAATACCTAGGTAGTGCGGAGATTCAGAACTTGTTGAGTAACTCAGGCAAGCATTTCTTTTGAGCATATGATCAGAGTATCTTCAGTAAAATAAAATATTTACCTATTAACTTACTATCACCCTGCACATCAATGACAAAATTATTTAAATCGAGGATAAGTCGAAAAAGAAAGAGAAGGAAAGAGAATCGGCGACTGACGGAGCAGTCGGCCGTATAGATTAATAAAGGGTGGGCAGAGGTTGCCTTGGTACGAACGGAAGGGCGGGTTGGGGACCTCTTCATAAGATATGATATGAGTAACCACAAACTTCATCTGTATGAATAGACTGTATCAATACGTATCAACCACATTTCGTTTAAGGACGGACAGAGTCAGTAGTGCTATCAAGGTTATTATATTCTCCACATGAGTAAGTATTAATCAACGGAAATAAACCCAAGACTGGTTAGTGATCAGCAAGGGGGATCCAAAATCGCAGGAACCCGAGACTGGTTAGTGATCAGCAAAAGGGGGATGCGGCTCGCAAGAACCCGAGACTGGTTAGTGATCAGCAAAAGGGACACGCGAGAGCGATATATTACGCAGTGGAGTGTTGGGCGAGGGTCAGAGACCACCCCAACCAACAGCTAGGTCGCTATTGGTGAGCCTGGGTGTGGGTGGTACACCGACCCAAGCTACCGATTGGGAATAGCTGGGTGGAGATATAATATACTGAGATAAATACAAAAGTTATGTGTTCTGATCTGGGCACCGCATCTTAGAAAATGCGGGATTCCACAAGCCATTAGGATCAGAATGATGATGGGTAAAGTGATACAAGCTTGCGCAATGCTATATAAATCATGAATTCATGCCTGTCTCCGGGTAAGGAGATTACGGGAACTCGTGGAAGTTCTTATCTGTTCGTACAAATGTTCAGCAGCTTTTCAATTAATGAAATCGAAATCTTTCACAACTAAAAACCCTATTTTCCTATGGATGTAAAATTTGGAATTGAGTATGAGGATGGAGGATCAGGGAAAAGATAGAGGCATGCAATGCATTTTTGCTATATATACGCTTGCTGAGTACTCCATACTCACCCTTGTATTATTCCCTTTTCTTAGAGGATGGCCAGTTCACATCGACCAGGGAGGGAGATGAGCCTAGTTCAGAGGAGCCCTACTCCCCAGGAGAGGGCGGTGGTACTGAGGTGGAGCCGTATGGGGGTTACCCCTCATACGATGATTGGGATGAGTAAAGAGATAGGAGCAGTTCGGGATCCACTCCTTAGTTATATATATTTCCGATATATGGATTTGAACACTCGTCTCTGTATAATTAGACTGCTGCTTAAACTTTTGTTTAGCATTGTAATGACTAAAACAGTATGTTGTACTAAACTTTAGCCCTGCGTGGCTACGTGCATGCATGTAATATATTTCCTCTAATCGTTGTTATGTTGTGCTATTCTGATAGGCTTATTATTCGTTAGAGCGATGTTTTATCGCTAACACGAATAATAATCCGTTGACTAACATAATTACCCCGTGGTAATTATGCGGGTCGTTACAATTAGCTACGGGCCAACACATGGCACCAAACCCGCACGGTGGCGTGCGGTGCTCCGTCACGTGTTGGCCAGTGTTTAAACCCGCACATTGGACATACGGAGCTCCGCCACGTATGATGTATCGGCCTGTGGCTTGTCCACACGGTGGTTGCATGGATGAGGACGTTATTTTTACAATTACAGTTACAAAAATATTATTTTTGTTAATTACATTTTAAAATTTGCCACTTCGGTGACAAACTCCACAGTTTTTGACTAGTTCTGTTATCCAGCAAACTGTGGAGGCAATTCATGCGTTAAGTTCATCAAAAACAAGATGCAGAATGTAGGTGTTCTTCGGTACTCAAATTCCGTGTGCAGTTGCCACGTCGTAGGACGGGCGCTTCAATGCAAGGCCCCCACTTGTCAGCTACCCAGGAGGTGTAAATAACACGTGGCAGTAGTACAATTTGCAGCATCAAAGCCACATGCAGCCAGGAACGGAACTCTCAATATTCAAAATGCACTGAAGACACAGCTCAACTTGCTCCCGGGTCCAGTGTTTAGACGATGTTAGCTTCCAAGCTAGAACTAGGGTGCTAATAGACTGGATAATTTTCATCCAATCAATTGATTGAATATTTGTAGAGTGAATACGGAAGAGGTAAATGGGTATTTAGTACTATCCATATATGACTTTGAGAAAAAATAAGGAATATATTATGAGATGAGTGATATCTGTTCGCATATATCCGTATGTAGTGATATGATGAAGTCTGTTGTGACTTCACTTAAGAACAAGATAACATGTAGGTGGGTAGCCACATCTAAATAAGTGGAGAATACTAAGTACTCTTCCTTCGATATCTCAGCGATTAGTCTTTCCGTGTTCGCTTTGATCGCACTCTACTGTCAAATATTCTGTGTAAAGAAGCAGATAATTTCTGTCCGACCGACTATCTGAAGACCTATAGAATGAATACGAAATGGAGAAATGGTTATCCGGCATTATCTGTATCCGACTCTGATTTTAAAAAAATACATAATAAAATACAAAATGAGTAATATCTGTTTATATCCGCTCTGATTGCACCTCTAACTAGGATCCATAAGTAGTTTCTAAATCTAACATAAGTTTTTATAGTATATAGTGGTTGCTGCTACCCCTAAGATAAAGCCTACAGCTATAATTAAAAGAGTAGAAAAAATCTCTACTCCGACTACCATCTATCTTAATCTCTATTCTAACTACCATCCATTCCAATTGACAGGTGGGTCATATAAGTTTTTGGTTGCTTAAAGGCTTCCTCTAGGCTTAGAGGCAACGCTAATCAAATTTGCTTAGAAGCTGTTGTGTTCATTATTTGAAGACAGCCTCCAAGACCTCTTCTCTCTTCTAAGAGGACAAAAAATGTCATATTATGGATGCTCTTACAGCCTAAGGCATGTTTCAAACAACTTAGCCAAAAATCGTTTTGAATACGGTGATTTCTTAATGTAGTTTTATTTTTCTTCTCTTTTTTCTTTGCGTTGTCCGTAGAGATATAGCTTTTTTTTTTCATTTCTTCTATTTTTTTATTTTTCTTTAATTAAATGTCTTAGCTAAAAGATAACAACTGTTATAGTACCATTTCAACCGAAAGCCAAAAGCCGCATCCAAATTAAATGGGTCTAACTGATGCGATGAGTTTTGCCAAAACAAAAGTGAGGGCAGCTGCATAACTGTAAAATCAGACTAATACATGTAATCAACAACTAATCAAGCCCAGAAAGAAATGGATATTTTGTGAGGGAAGGAGGGGAGAATGTTCTGGGACAGCGCACCTCTCCGTCATTTGGGATTCTTCCTTCTTTCCTGCCTGCTTGCTTTCTGGGGAGAGGTCAATTTTGATGAGCCCATGTGATTGTGCCCAACCAACCTCTTCTTTCTTGTATATGTGCAGGTAGTAAGAGCTACTAATACTAGTTATACTGTAATCTAGAGTTCGACAAGGGCTTCAAGGAGTCGACGAATATTTGTTCTTTGCCTACGCGTTGGCGATTAGTTAGTAGCTAGTAGGCTTAATAGATAGATGCTATACTAACATTAACATTTGATCCCCTCCAACCTGTTGTCTCTCGACAAGTGATCTTAACAATATAACTAGTTTTTTTAGTAGAACAATATAACTAGTTGGCAATGATATATGCTTTTACATGTGTGTACATTTATTATTGGAAAGAGCTAATTCTAGTAGGATAACCAAGGTGAGAAAGACACACAAAAATGTAAACCTAACATGGCATGGCAGCCACATGATTGGAGGGATGGAGGCTTTGGGAACATTTCATTTGGTTTCCTGTGGTAGATGTATAGTACATATGCTATGGTTTCCACTGCGCGCAGCCCTTCAGGATCCTGTCTTGCTACATATACTGGCTGCTACCACTTAATGCATAAATACATATGCTACTCCAGTGGCAGAACTCGCAACTAAATAAGCAAATCAACCTGTTAATTTCCATTTAAGCCTACGCTCGCAGGACCAACCTACGTACGGATCCAACATATGACAACATCCAGAATTACTTGTAACTACACGTACACACTGACACTGTTCAGAAACAGCAATTACATACGTACTCTGATATGCACGAATATATGCTGTTGGACTGTGATACATGCACGTTTGGTCCATCGGAGTTGGGCAGTGGTCACCTTCGGTTTCAGACGTTGAGTTGTTCGATATCACTTTCAGTTTCAGACGTTGAGTTTCCACCTCAAAATCAAATATCACAAGTCATAACACAAAAAAGAAAAGAAAAGAAAAGAAGAAAAGCTCTATTAAAAACTTAGTAGAACATTTCTATCAGTCATCCAATTAAGGAGGCGTGCATGAAAACTGTGCTCGAACTAACAGCTGCTAGCTTCAGTATAATTCTACTTTGATATAAAATAAAAATCAAGGGAAAATGCGGATTGGTCAAGGCAAAGAACAGGAAGAAAAAAATGCTGAAAAATGACGGGCCACCAACACCATATATCATATATGCAAGCAAGAGTATCACCCCAGGACTCAAAGAAACATAAACTGCATGCTACAAGAGTCAAGACAACAGCAACAAATGCCTCAGCAGGGATGTGACGAAACAGAGGAAAAGATGCATGATTGATCAGCTTCAATGTATGCTTCCATGTGCAAAACAAAGTGCAGTAGCCAGGGATTATATAAAGGGAGTCACGTGAATATTTGTAAAACACATGGAGAATAGTGATTGTTAGCAAGTCTTGCGTGTTCACATGGCCTCAGTTTCCGTGTGTCACCTTGACTCTAACCAACCTTAAGTTCACATTAATTATGTATTGTGTTCATATTAGTTGTGCGTTCCCATTAGCTATTTCTGTTCACATTAGTCATGTATTCCCATTAGCCATACCAGGCCATATATATGTAACCTTTTGTGACTTGAATCAATCTATCAATTGTGTAATTATCCCAAATATTTCACACTTACATGGTATCATAGCAGTGCCGCTCCTGAGCCGTCGCCTCCATAGCTTTCGCCGCGCTGCCCCTGGGAGATGATCTCGTCTCCATGATCTCTCCCAAGAGCTGCGTAACCTGTAGTTTAAGTCATGTCACCGATCATCCGATTGGCTACTAATTAAAGTTTTCCCCGGTCATCTTCGAATCGGGTTTCTCTACCTTTTTCAATGATAGATCGGTTTGTGTCACCCTGCCGACCCGTCGATATTCCTCGACTCCGGACTTCACCGTCTTGGTTTTGACCTCTCCGGCGCCTTCTCTCCTACGATGACGTTGTGGCGTGACGCAGCGCACTCGTTGACATGGCCCTCCCTCCGCGGCCTTCCGAGCATCCCGTCTACCACCATCATTACGTTGGATCATCATCGCCGGCCCATTGTCCGTGAGCACGAGCCATCGCACCACCGGGAGCGCGCACTTGTGGTCATGCCATCGACATACACGGGCTGCTGTGTCGCTACCTGTGGTTATCATTGTCATCATCGACGCCACCCCGTCAGTGACATATTTTTTATTAAAAAAATTAATTTTTTTCTTTTTTTTCTTTTTCGTCCACTCCGACGGTAGTCGCCGTGTTGCACGGCCCTCCTACGCCCCGCACCGCTACCGTCATGAGTCCTCTGACAGCAGTCGCTGTGTTGCGTGGCCCTCCTGCGCCCCGCACCGCCACCGTCGCGAGTTCCCCCTCTGCATTGCTGCCGCAACCTTTCAAACATTAGTGGACGATATGTGTTGGACGTCAGCTACTCTGAGCACAACGATGACCTCAACACCAGCTACATCGACATGGCTTCCTCTTCCACGGCTACGATCATGGTCACTGCGCTCTCGGCTACCTCGGTAACAAAGGTCTATCATTTACCGAATTCCGTTCCAGTCTAAACGTTCGGCCTTCTCCCGTTCAGACTACGGGAGGGTGTTACCAAGTCTTGCTTGTTCACACGACCTCGGCTCCCGTGTGTCGCCTCGACTCTAGCCAACCTTAAGTTCATATTAATCATGTGTTGTGTTCATATTAGTTGCGTTTCCATTAGCTATTTCTGTTCACATTAGTCATGTGTTCCTATTAGCCATACTAGGCTATATATATGTAACCCTTTGTAACTTGAATCAATCTATCAATTGTGTGATTATCTCAAATATTTCACACTTACAGTGATCTTAAAGAGAGCTACTACCCAACATTATACTGTTGGACCCCAATCCAATGGGATATCTTCCTGGCCGTTCCTCCGCTGCCGCTTCCTCTCATCGTTGGTATCTCTACCTCCCTCTCCACTGTTCCCCAGCCATTCCCCCACTGCCACTCCCCCTCCCCTCCCCTCATTTCTCCAGCATGAACAGCTCTATACCCTTCCTCCGCCTCCCACGCCCCCTCCTCACCACTAGCGGCCAATGGCAATCTCACCGCCTTGCCGCGTCACCATCTCCCCTCCCCCTTCCTCGCCACAGTCACCCCGTCCAACCTAATATTCACAATCTCGCCCGTTCCTCCCTCCGACAGTGCCCTCCGTCGCCGCCCAATACCCTCCGCTACCACCCACCGTCGGACCACTGACTCTCCGGTCTCCCTCTACATCCGGGAGGCGTGGTGAACCCATCGTCATGGTGGTGCTTTGCCAAATCCGG
Source organism: Melocanna baccifera (assembly GCA_036346265.1). NCBI lineage: Eukaryota > Viridiplantae > Streptophyta > Magnoliopsida > Poales > Poaceae > Melocanna > Melocanna baccifera. The sequence goes on from CM070690.1 coordinate 9,565,210, forward strand.
AGCCGGAGGCAACACGAAGGAGGAAGGGGAGGCAGACTATCTCGTCGGCAAACGAAGGAAAGGTATACTGTTTGTTAGTTTTTCTCTATCTTAAAGGGGTTCATTACTTGAAATGCAGGCAAATTAAATGGAGCTCCAAATCTTTAGTGCTAAGCAACACCCAGAGGTTGTTAAAAGCAGAGCCAAACATAGTTAACACACTAAGAAGATAGTCACCAACGACCAAACCCTAGCTAGGAAAAGCTATAGCGTGTCAATCGCAAGCAACACAGATTGCACAAGCTGGTGATGATGCATGCAGCCCGGGGCCTGCAACTGCTTCATTCTTGGAGCTAGCCAAGAAAGTTGCAGCAAAAACTTCCAGCACAACAGACAACCAGCTTCCTGGTACCTGGTGTGTAAAACTTGAAATATGGAATGGATAAAGCAACCGGTTTACCATATACTATTCCTGGGTTTTCTAAACCTTACATTGACAAAAGCTTGTTCTTGTCGTTGAAGTTCGAGAGATGCAAACTTTTAAAAAAAAAAATAGCACGAGAGCTGCTAATTTCGTTGCTTTAGAAGAGAGATTTTTTGAGGGAAAGAAGAGAGATTTTACATGGTTAGAAGAATGGGAGGGAGAGATGCAGACTTCAAATTGGCAGAAAAATTCACTGCGTTTTTATCTTTGGATTGACCTATTGGCCATTCACTATTTCTGGGGTTCCTGAACTTTTGGAAGAGGTTGGTAGTAGCAAAGGCGTAGATTTTTCCTGTGGTTGCAGTTGCAGGAATGCAAATTAGCAGAAAAATTCCTTGGCATTTTTTTAAAAAGGGAAAAAAAATATTTGGCTTGTTCTGTTGGCCACATGCAGAAAAAACTACTAACACGGTTGAGCTTGTTGCGATTACTCGCTCATAGCAAATCGTAGTCCGGCATGCTCAATTAATTATGCAAAGAGAATATGGCAACGAACTAAACATGCCAATCATTTCTCAATGCGAAGCATGTGAAGTGTGCCCATCGCCCTAGAGGAAAGGAGCTGTTCATCTCACATGCAGGGAAAAAAAATAAACATTTAATCTTCAACGAAGATACTAGCTCAAGGGTAAATAAAGAACTCAAAACCTCTCCGAAAATGGCATTGCTAGGTTGTCAAAGGGAATGCCAGCCAAACTGTCCAAAAGATGGCGGTGGAATGGAACACCAACCCCCAACCAAAGTTAGTTCCATGTGTGTGTGGCATCTCCTGCATAAACTATACATGACCAGGAGGACAAATGGCACATGCAGGCGACCTGTTGCGTCCAACCAATTGGCCTGTGAACTTGGAGACAAGAACCAAGATATAGCCTCTACCTCTGAAGCACGGACATGTAGATTTTATGCTGTATCCATGTTGGACACCATGTCCGATACGGATACGACACGAACATGTCGCGGACACGTGTCGATGGTGTGTCGATTGATTTAAAAACGAATTTTAATTTTAAAAATTTATAACACGTGTCGGATACTGCGTGACCACGAGTCCGACACGACCTAGGATACAACCCACCATACAAACCCTAATCGGCTAACCCTATTTCCCGATCTCCTGAATCCGCCCAACCCTCACTACCTCGTTCTCCAGCCTCCTCAGTCCTTGCTCTCCTCCCGTCGTACCGCTGGATCCTTCCTCGCGCCGACGGCTCCTGCAGCTCCTTCCTCGCACCGGCAGCTCCTTCCTCACATCTCTCTCTGGTTCTTCGCCATTGCCGCACTCGTCAAGGTGACTGCCTTGCTTCGGCTGCGCTCTTCCCCGCTGATGCTTCTGACTAATTTTCCATATTTTTTTCTTCTGATCTTTTGGTCACCTAATGGTGTAGGGTTTTTGCGGAATCAAGGCGGCGTTTGCTTGATTGGGCGGGCTCCCGATGATTTGGAGGTAATGGATATCTTTACCTTTTTTCCTTCTCATTTACTAGCTTGAGAGATTGATTTAGTTCGCAAAATCCTCGCGTGGATTCGAGTAAAGCGAAAGTAGATGTTTCCAAGCGATGCTGCTGGGTACTCCATTTGTCCCTGCATTTGTTCATCGATTTCCTAAGTTCTAACTTTTGTTACTGTAGTTAACAGGAGATAGCCTACGGTGGTTGCTCCTCCTCCTCCTTCTTTCGACTAAGATTTTTGATGTTTCGTATACTAGGAATTTAGTTGGAACTTGGAGGTATTCGAGTTTCGGTTGTGTGCTATTCTAGTATTGCTGAACTAGACAGCTTGCATTCATTTGGTTCCAGTTAACAATGTCTCTCACACCATATTTGATAGATTATAAATAAGGCTGATTTGGGCACATGACCTTGGAGGAGTATACTATGTACTACTTTGATCAAGTTTTGATTGTCTTGTTGCACCTCCACGCCGAGCAATTGGCTTCACCTTTAAATCTGATGTAACCGGTTAACTTTATGAAGCACGTTTCAGATGCACATATGCTCATGTTGGGATTGGTTTTCCGACATGGAAATCAGCAGCGATGCCATTGTATAGTTTATTGGACGAAGATATAGCAACATACATCAAATTCCTTCAAGCTTGCTAGGGATGTTGATCCTTCGGGTGTGGTTCAAATTTTGTTCACTACAGCATTTCAAATCTCACTTGCATAAGACAATAATTATCAATACATCAATTTTTATTATCATACCATAATAATCTATCCAGTTTCATTTCTTTCTATTGACTTCTTATTTAATAATTTTTTAGGTGACAGGACCTTTGAGGCCATAACAAAGCTTGATTTGATGGATAAGGATACCAATGTTGTTGATGTATGTTATGATTAGAGCCAAAATTTCAAGTATTTGTCATCATAATTAACAAAACAATTGATGAAATTGAAGCTGAGTTGGTTGTACCACAACTTGCAATATTCATTTGTAGTAATGACACCAATTTGCAAGAAGAATGAATAGGCGATGGTTAGTCATCTTTTAGAAATACATATTTTAAATTTACTTTACACTTTACATTATTTCAATTTAACAAACATGAAGAAATATACAAAATAATACACATATATAATTTATTTTTATTATTTAAATATATATAATTATATTACCATATCGATATTTTTGAAAATATTAATGAATTCCCGTATGATGTTGTGTCGTATCCACCTATCAATATCCGTACATCATAGGCCTCTACAGCAATGGTTGCAGGACAAGAGACAAGGAATACGGAGGGATAAGTTGCACTGCATCGTACTTTGCTTCCCCTGATGTGGACTGTGGACAGGTGCAATCAATTACTAGTACTACACTCCTACTGCCATTTACTGCTATGCTAGTATGCTACTGCTGTCGTGGCCTGGGTTTTCTGAACTATGGGAAGCAGTCGGGATCTGGTCTGATGCAGGAGGGATTGCAGATACAGCTTTGCTTGCTCGCAGGAGGAAATGCTACTGATTCTAAAAAGTATGCCTGGTTAAGCCAGTGAGAGTTCAGCAGGTTCATGTCACTGTTGATATCATGTGTCCGTCCTCCTTACAGTCATTAACAGGACTCGAGTCAACTGTCAAGGCTGCATTTTTTTAATGTTAGGTTTGAGGTCAATTTAATCCTTCACTTCGGCTGAAATGCAATTGAAGGTGGCTTGGTGGTGTTGCTGTGGTGCATCATATGCTTATCTTGTAGTATACTTACTTGAAAAGGTGGATGTAGCTGGGGGTGTTCGTTTTAGCGATGATTTTTGGTTTTTGACTGAAATTTCACTGTAGTTGGCTTTTTTTACTGTAGCTGATTTAGTTTTTTGGACATAATTAAATTTAAAAAATGTAAAAATAGAAAAAATATATTAACCCATCATGAACAATGCAAAGGAACACAGGAAAAAAAGAAAAATATAAAAAAACTCAAAAAATAAAAGAATTTAAAAAAAATTATTGAATAGTGAAAAAAAGCTAAAGCGTTGACAGTTGTTTATTGTCTATGGGAACAATGCCCCATATGGCCTATGCCTATGTATAGTTGTTTATTGTTCTCTCAGGAGCCTTGTTACAGCACGGGCTAAAATTTGTTGGGCCAGCGTTATTGGGCCCAACCAAACACACTTTGCATCACCTGTCCTACCATTTTCCTTTTTTTCCCCTTCCAAACGGGGTCTCCCGGATTCCATTAATCATAAAGAAAAAACGGAATTACAGTGTCATATCATTTTCCTGAGGCTGTAGATTCACGGCACACTTCTACGGATGCACTGCTGCGTGCTTTTGAGAGCAGTGAGCACCATCAAGTAGTGCCTTGTTGAAATAATTAAGAAGCACATATGTCAATGCAAAGCAACTAGTGTATGTAACTGCCTGGTCAACTTAGGAAATAAACCAGAGCGCCTAATTAGGCCTCGTTATTTTGGTCAATTGGTTTTTAGCTTCTAGTTTCTTCAAAAATCAAAACAAAAGAATTTCTTAAAGTAGATTTTCAAAACAGCTCTCTAAGTCTAAAACTAAAATCATATGCGCCATCTGCTGCTATATATAAAAAAAACACAAAGATAAAGTCTATCAGTACAGTTCAAAAAGAATAGGGCCTTATTCCTATGCAGAAATACGCGTATGCACAGTCCGTCCATCCATCCATTTCCGCGTCTTCGCTGAATTGGAGAGTTAGGTGCACTGCCATTATTCGCTTCCTGGCTCATCCGGAAAAAGGCAGGCATGTGCATGAGAGGAACTAAAAGGAGGAGGAGGAGGAGGAGAAACTTGGCAGTGCATGCATGGATGATATATGGATGGATCCCACAGACAAACGAAATGCCACGAGCACAACGCCTACCTCTGCTCGAGCCCATACCCCGGTTCACACCTGAGAAACATGCTAGCTAGCTAGTACAAGATGAGTCTCAAAGGGGTATTCAAAGTAACCATGGTTTATATTTTTTTTCATTGTAATTAATTTATTTTTTATTATAGTTAAGATAGTCTATTTAGTGTAATTAAATTTAATTTTTTTTTAAAAAAAATAGGTTAATCCATTACGAATAATACGAAGAAATACGGAAACAAAAGAAAAATAAAAAATCTAAAAAAATAAAAAAATCAGGAAAAAAATAAAATTAAAAAATAGTGAAAAAATATCGCTAAGTTGAGCGGAACCAAAGTCTCCGGTGTTGTGTGCAGTATCACCATACCTAACTGTCGTAGCGTCTCATCTACTAACAGTTGCTAATTCAATTTCCTTCTTCTTTTCTCCCAGTCTTCTCTCTGTGCGTATATGTATTGATGATCTGTCTAGCTAACTTGTGTTTCCGTTCCAGCTGGTTGGGCTCAACTGGGGCTTCACAAAGTGCGTTCCAGCCACGATAGGCGTGTTCAGATTTTTTTTTATTATAGCTGATTTATTTTTTACTATAACTGAGTTAGTTTATTTGATATAATTAAATTTAAAAAAATAAAAATAAAAAAATTATGTTAGCATATCACAAACAATACAAAGAAATAGAGAAAAAAGAAAAGACAAAAAAACCCAAAAATCAAAAAAAGATAAAATTAATGAATAGTAAAAAAGCAGAAGTTAGAAGCTAAGCGTATGTTCTTTTTAACTTCTCAAAACGGCTTTTGGCTTTTGCTACAGTACCTAACTTTCAAACGGAGTATTTTTTTTAGGACGGAGTCTACAAGTTAATTATAATACACGTTAAAAACTCAACATCTGTACCATCTAAAATCGCAAGCGAGTATCTCTCTCCGTAATCTCTATCGCAAATAGTTAAAATTCAAACATTTCAGTCAAAAGTCATAAATTATAGTCATATCAATCAGACCCTATATATTAAACGGTGCCATATATTTCCGATAATCTGCAGGCATGGATATAGCGGCACGTGTCCTTGATCGATCTTGCATTTTCATTGATCAGACATCACGTACGTACGTACGTACGAAGTACGCCATTGCACGCATGTTTGGTATTTCTCACGGGACAGAAGATTGCACGCATGTTTGGTATTTCTCACGGAGCAGAAAAATAATGGACGGCTCAGACTAGCGACGGTCACGTACGTGCATATGTAGCGCCTAATTCTACCTGGCAGGAGCATGCATGCAAGCCATCTAGAGTTATTTGACAGAGAAAAATATTTGGCAGGTGTGTGCCTGGTTTGCAAGGTAGTAGTACGCTCGGCATGTCGGCACAGTTAACGATGCCTCATTCTGTTTGGTTTTTAGCTGGTTTCAGTGGGTGTTCAGAATAACGATAGTTTTTGTTTTTTTGCTGAAAATGTATTGTAGTTAGCTGATTTTTTACTGTAGCTGAGTTGGCTTATTGGATGTAATTAAATGTAAAAAATGTAAAAATAAAAACGGTACGCTAATCTAGAGTGGACAATGTAAAGAAATACTGAAAAAAACAAAACTCAAAAATTCAAAAATAAACACCACGTGACAAATTGCTACAGCGTCACTACAGTGCGCTACAGTATTTTTAAAGCAAAAACATATCGTCACCGTGCCAAAAAAAGTTAGATTGAGCGTAGCCTTAGCAACGACTTCCATCAATTAATAAATTATTGGGTTAGTATGATTAGGAGTTGGTAGCAACTTTGGAGTTGGGGCTAATTTTCCCTCCTCTTGGATTTTGATGCGCTCCTGAAGCTGACATTTCGGTTCAAAGCTCCGTTCTTTTCTTTTCAGAACAGTTTAGAGTTGTCGAAAGTTTTGTCATTTTATCAGATCTATCAATCAGTTATAGCTAAAATTTATTAACCGTAATAAAAAATTATCAATCTTAGTACGAAAGAACGGACCACGAGTACCCGACTTAAAGGCGATTTGACTGGAAAAATGGTAAAAAGAGAGAGATTGATTGATTTGGTTGCATGCATGCATACATGCACCACTTTATAATTTTCAGGTAACCACAATGATGAGCGTAAAAGCAGATTATTGTACTAGTTAGCTAGCAAATTACTAAAGTCCACACGGCATGAACATATAATTATGTAAACTTTAGAAAATTGGAGATTGGAATCTGCGGCAAGAATACACTGGCCGGGCATGCATGAGGCGTACGAGTGGTCTATACGCGATCGGATCGATCGAGCTGACACAAGGGAATTCCACTACACCTACCGTACCTTTACATGCTGATTGAACAATTACTGATTGATTTCCATGACAAAATCAGTTCGATGTTTTTGTGCATTATATATATATATATATATATATATATATATATATATATATATATATATATATATAAAAATAAATTATATTCTACTTCTGGATGCAGTTACTCTCACATATGATATACCACCTAAATAAACTTAACATAATCGTATATCACATTAGGTATAATCATATACTAAATCTAAGATACTTTGTGACATCCCAAAATTCTGTGTTTATTTAATTAGATTTTCTTGGGATTTAATTTCCTTTTTTAAAAAATTCTTTAATTAAAGTCTAGAGAGAAAGTTAATAAATTAATTGTATAATTGTGGTCAAATCAATCTAAATTTATTTTATTTGGATTCCTGGCATTTTTTAGAATTTATATGAATTTGCTGGGATTTATTTGGATTTTTATGCTATTTTCTAGGCTTTATTTGAATCTCTGGGGTTTTCTGAAAATCTAAATCCAAAAATAAAAATTTAAATATTCCATCCTCTCTCCCCGAGCGACGCGTGAACGACTCAGATTCGCCCACATCACCACCCGAGCCATCCCCGCTACTCCCCACTCCGCCTCCCCCATGACGACATGTGGATGGGCCAAATATGGCCACGTCCCGCGTCGATCCCATCCTGCTGCTCCTCCATTTCCCTCTCCCCCTCTCGCCGAGGGCCCACCCATTAGCTCTTTCTTCCCCCCAACATGTTGCCCCCTTCCTTTCTCTCTTCCCCCTCTTTCCATTTTTGGTTGCCGCCTGAATCCCCGTTGGTCTCCTTTCCTTCCCCACCCCTCTCTCTAGCTTCGGCTTCTGCACCGCTCAGGGGATGAATCCCCTAATGCTTGCGCTCTTTTCTTCCCCATCTTGTCCCTTTCCTTCTCCCTCTCTCTTTCCAAATTGCCGACCGCCATTAACGACAAGAAATCTCGTCGCGACTACCCCTCCTCGGCCCTATATAAACCCTCCTCGAGCACCCCCTAGCCTCACCGCCCTCGCCTCCCCCTCCAATTCCCCTCCCAAGCCTCGAGCTGCTCTAGTGCCGCCCGCCTTCTCCCCTAGCGCCACTCGCCTTCTCCTCTAGCACCGACAAACATTTCAGAGAGGAATCGCCGGAAGCCCAAGCCGCCACAAGGTTTGCCGATGCCACCTTGAGCTTCGCCGCGTCCGAGCAAACCCCCTCCACCTCTTTGCTGAGCACAAGCATCGTCGGAGGACCTACTTCGTCGGAGCCCCTCGGTAACACCCACGTGTACCACCGAAATACCCTCGTCGTCAGCTCTCTATTGCGCCAATCGCTGGCTGCCCACCGGAACGCTAACGACCATCGTGTTCCATGTGCCGCTCCTCGTTGACGAGGCCATGTCTAACCGCACAGTTACACGACTGCCATGTAGCGCCACATGGCTTGCTGCCTCAGACCGCACGCGGCACGCATATGTGGTAGCCACACCCACACAATGAGCCTAGTCAACAGCCACACCATCTCTCTCGGTCCACGTAGCAGCCAAGTGGCATGCCACCTCATCTCATCGGTCCACATCGATGCCACGTCAGCATGGAAACCTCCCAAGCCATGTCAATGCCATTGTCAAGCATGTGGCCGCCACATCAGCAGATTTTGCCATGTCACCTGCTACATGTAAGGTTGACGTCAGCATGACATCATAATTTAGAATTTTTTTAGAAATTTAATTCGATCAAAAATCAAATTCTTTGTTGACCTCATAATTCTGAATTTCCTTTAGTAAATTAATTCCTTAAACTCTCTGCTGCCGTCATAAATATCTTTTTCTATAGAAAAATAATTTCAAAAAATTCTAGTTTTTCTTTTTATTTAGATTTTGAACTTTCAGAAACTTGTTCTCCTTCAGCATAACTTTGATTGAGCACGTTCAAATTTCTACATTTATCTAAAATTAAGATTTATCTAAATTTGTAATGTTTTCAAATTTTGGGGCTCATTTGAATTTTATTTGAATTTAGTGGATTATTTTCACATATAGACTACAATGATTTCGGAGAGTTTTACTTCGACGATTCGCTTCAGACTGCAAAGCAGGGCAAGTTTACACTCACCCTTACTTTATCATCTCAGAAGAGGATAACTTCGATTACGGTGAGGACTAATACGAATAAGCCGCATCTTACTGTCGTCTGCCTGTGGGCAGGTTTGAGCTTCACTTTTATCAGTTTGTTTCTGCAGTTTTTCCTTTATTATTGTTGCTAGTGAGTATTGATGTAAAACTTTGGGCCATAAGGCCGTACTCTTTTATTTAATAAAGTTTGTTATTTGTGCTTGATACGTATCACTGTTAATGTTCTGTGCACTAGCTGATCCTATACTAGTGCGATTTATACGGAGGATCTGGAGTCACGTTTCTGGGTCCGACACTTCAATGTAAACTACATGAAAAATTGCAAGGGAGCATATGGGGTTCCTTTTTTTTTTTGCATATTTTGTTAATACCTTCGTATTCGTACATAAAAAAGAGTATGTTCAAAAAATTATACATACCATTTTAAAAAAATATATGCCACCTGGATGATCTTATATATTTATATACTAAATGTACATACCCTTTGTTTTGTGAGATACCCTATATTTTAGAGGATACGATATGAAGAGTAACTACACCAGGAAGCAGAAAAAGATGATTTGTATATATTTGTATTGGTATTGCACGTTGCTATCACAAGACAGAAAAGAGATGTGCTAAACATTATGTCAAGACAGAAAAAAAATGGTTTCGCGGTCGTGGTGGGTTCCATGTCCTCCTGCGCACAGTGCATGCAGTGGAATGCGTGGTGATCGTCACGGCGAGCCAGTAAGTACATTCTTTTTGAAAAGGAAAAGCTGTGAAAATTTTCTACCGTTGGATCTACCGCTGCTAGCTGCATCCCAAGCCTTCCCGCCTCTAACCCTAACCCCATACCTAGCCGAAGCCTGCTCCTCGTCATCCCTCGAAGTCCCCTTTTAGCGAGAAGGGCTTTGCCACTCACTATGACATACGGAGAAAGATAAAATAAGCCTTAGATATAGCGAAGACAGTCTCCATTGACACTTTGGTAGTACTCATGTGAGTTTAAAGCTTAATCTTCTAGCTTAAAGTGCACTGTTTGAAGTTTGTTTTTACACTGTAGCTGTTAGAAGCTTTTTAGTATAATTAAATTTAAAAAAAATAAAAAGATTACATCATTACGAACAATGTAAAGGAATACAAAAAATAAAAATACACAAAAAAGAAAAAACACAAAAAAAAAGTCGAAATGAAGAAGTTAGGAGCTAAAAACTTAAGCTTACTTGTCTAGCACTGGAGGAGCCATGATTTAAATGATGGGGGTGCGAATTTAAGGTACGTCCGTTCTAAGACAAATTCAAATGATATATTGCGGAAGTATGATGTAGGTAACTAAGTAATCATTCAAGTATTATTTATCCATGCTATTTCTTAACTTGTTAGGATTGATCATAACTCTTGCAACCTCCTTTTGAGTTTTGATTCTTGATATCATCCTTTTAAATCTAAAGGTAAAAAAAGAGCAATTTACTTTCTGATGCCTTAGACCAATCTATATACAACAATCTATGACTATGATGAAAACCATCCCATCGGAGCTAGTTAACACATAAACATCAGGAAACGATCTATAAGCATTCAAGATTCAAGAAGCTAATCGACATCAAGGACGTAGGTGCATAGAAGAAATGGGCGATAAAAAATAAGGTATAATAAGTCAGGAGCATAGAAGGCCTGGTGAGGCGGGTGTAGAAGAGCTACTTGGAGAGCTCCTGGTATTTCTCGATGGTGGGTGGGTCAATGATGTATTGCTTGTTCATCTCAATAAGCGTCTTGTGGTACGCGTGCCAATGCCTGGCCGCCGACCTTGTCACCTCGCACACCTTGGGCTGCAGTTGTGCCAGCTTCAACACCAACATCGCTATGGATCTATCGTTGTTTCACTGTTAAATCGGAGTAATGCAGATGAGAAAAATCAGAACAATATATCTACGAATTGGGAAGCACGGGATCGAGACTTGGCTCGATAACTTCTTTGGTTTACCTTTTCCTCTCTGGTACCTGGTGGTCACTGGCAATGACGGCGATGAGCTACGCGTGAGCAGAGCGCGTGCCTGAGCTTGAGCTCGGCAGCTGCACAAGGTAGAAGCCTAAAAAAATTGGCCAATTAGGGAATCTTTGGTGGGGGTGGCCGATCGACTGAGGAAATAAGGATGGTATGAACACTTAGGCTAATAGGCTTAACTTGTTGCCTATTGGGCCTAATAAGCTACCAAGAGCATGTTAGTATATGCACTGCATATTTTGTATATTAAAGGAGATATAATATTGGTTTTTTGCAAAAAATTTTAGAGATGTAACTACACCCCATGCATCATTGTGGCTCCTTTAAGGTAGGCAATGCTTGCCTCGGGTACTCTAATAGAACAGTTAAACGCCCCTAATTCCTTCCCGTCTGCTTTCTACACCGTGGCGCCATTGCCAAAGAACCGAAAACAACTTTTTGGCACCCTCTATGTAGTGCGACGCTAACTTCCCCTCATCAATGACAGCCCGGTGATCCCTCTTCTTCCTTCTTCCTCGTGGAGCATCCATAGTGTGGGCATTTTTTGGCCTCTAAAAAGAGAAGGCTTTGCTGGAGGCTGCCTGGAAACACTGTGTATAAAGTCTCTAAGCAGTTTTTCTTAATGTTGTCTCTAGTCCTGGAGACGTCTGCAACCAATAACATTTTTTTGTAAGCCCTACCTGCCATGAGAGAGACCAATGGGAAAGAAAACATGGAGAGAGAGTGAAAATTTTCCGGTTAAATTAGTTATTTCGTGAAATCCGTATTAGAGATGGTAGTAGGCTCTATACATTACGGATAATTATGCTAAATTTAGCGGCTGCATGTGGGACCTAACTTAGGGGCTACCTAGCTTGTAAATACTGTAGATGCCAAAGTCCTACCGCTTGGTCGCGGGCTGATGTGTCCTACGTCCTCTGGTCGTATTCCTTACCAGCCATGAGTCTTACAAATGTTGATGTAGTTTTTGTTAGAAGTGGATGTTTTCTCAAAAAAAAAACAAAAACAAAAACAAAAGGTAGAGCTTGAGGACTTGCTGCTAGAGAGATCGATTAATATAGCTGCTAGATCCGGCCGGTGAACCGAAGAACTGAAGGGCGAGATGGTGCATGCGTACGTGTATGCGTCAGCACGGTGTCACCCACATAAGGATCTTGGAAAATTGTATCATCCATGAACATCTAACAGTAACAGCATGGAAGCATGCCGGTCTAGATAATTAACTAATTAAGTCTTCCCGTTGCATTTGCATATGTGCATGCATGCTCATCTGTATATCTTCTCTTCCGTCCTGGCCTGGTGCGATTGCATGCGCAGCTAGAGCTTAGCTTACACGTTTAGCTCACCATCTATCTGATCAACGACCCTGCAGCTAGCTAGCTGTTAAATTGCCGGTGCACATCCATGCGTGTGCAGCGTGAATCCAAGTGTCTGCAGCATGCATGCATGTTACCCTTCACAAACGCCAGTTGATCACTTACCAAATAGCTACTAGCTATATAGATCATGAGAATTATCTGCATGCCTAATTAAGTAGGAGTAGTTGCTTGGTCAGTTACTAAGGCCAGCAGTTGTTTCTCACACATGGTAACTCTGAAAACTAATGCAGGTAGGGATCGGTGGCTCATGTTATCGTATATACCAATGCAGTACGTGCAAGAGGTCGATCGGCTAGTTCAAAATCCCTCGTACTGAAATTGCAATGCAGTTTAATTGTGACCTAATTAGTGAGAGCCATATGTTGATCAACTTCTGTCAGTCCAACTAATTAATGGTCCAAGTAAGTTAAAGGCAAACCCAAATCCTTTACTAGCTCCTACCAACCTAATTAAATAGTCAGCTTCAATTCCTAGCTAGCGAGTAGTTTGTCCACTCGATCTATATACATAGCACACCGATGGCCACAAATTAGACTTGAATGCCCAAGGCAGGCAACTAGCTCAGCTAGCTCCAAGTAACTCAAGCCCAAACCAAACCAAAACAAACCAAACCAAACCATATTAGAATGGACTCATCAAGCGACACGGCCTGCACTGTAATTACTACGGCGGCGCTGCAGCAGCACACGTCGACGGCGCCTCCCTCCCCGGCGTCGCCGCAGCCGCAGCCGGCGGCGGCGGTGCTGAGCCCGTGCGCGGCTTGCAAGATCCTCCGCCGCCGCTGCGTGGACCGCTGCGTGCTGGCGCCCTACTTCCCGCCCACCGAGCCCCACAAGTTCACCACCGCGCACCGCGTCTTCGGCGCCAGCAACATCATCAAGCTCCTGCAGGTCAGTATATATCCATCTTGGCATCTCACGCGCCATTGCAATTCGCCAATTCGCGCATGCATGCATGCATGCACAAGTGTGATTTGTCGATGACTGACACCAACATATATACGCGCAGGAGTTGCCGGAGGAGCACCGCGCCGACGCGGCGAGCAGTATGGTGTACGAGGCGAGCGCGCGCATCCGGGACCCCGTCTACGGCTGCGCCGGCGCCATCTGCCAGCTCCAGAAGCAGGTCAACGACCTCAAGGCGCAGCTCGCGCGCGCCCAGGCCGAGCTCGCCGGCGCCCGCACCCAGCACGCCCACCTCGTCGCGCTCCTCTGCATGGAGATGGCCAGCGGCCAGCTCGCCGTCGCCACGCCGACGCCCACCTACTGCTCCGTCGACTCGCAGCTCGCCGCCCCCGCCGCTCCCGTGGACGCGCTGTACGTCGTCGACGGCGCCGGCATGCAGCCCAGCCCCATCGGCTGGGCCGACGAGCCGCTGTGGACATGAGCGCGCCGCGCGCGCGAGGTGTCGATACCACGAAATAATTAGCCAATTACTACTTCAAGTTAGTCGGAGTTACATATGTGAGCTAATTAATATATGTGTATGCATATATAATGCATGGGG